>PVJX010005196.1:43197-87533 GCA_004027295.1 Dolichotis patagonum | reverse complement strand
GCTGGGCAGGTGGGCAGGAGAGTGACGCCACTGCCCCGGGGGGGCCTGGGGCCCTGGCTGCCCAGATCCGCTCCTCCTGTCTTGGCTACGCCCCAGCGATGGCCCTGGCGCCACATGGGTCCCAGGCACTGGCTAGGGTGCCCCTTCTCCGGACCCCTGTGCCAGTTGGGGGGCGCTGGGTACAGCTGGTTGCCTGTCTGCTGACGTAGTAGATGACGTGGGGGGCCTCCCTGCACCCCAGAGCTTCCTGGCAGGTCACCTGAGCCCGATGCTCGGCCCAGCCCCAGCCCCAGCCCCATATGGGCTGCCCGTCCTGTATGTGCAGAGCCAGGCTAGGCAATCGGGTGACCCGGGTGACCAGGACGAGACCTGCGCTGGCGACACCCTCCTGCCACCACAGAGGCCCCATCAGCCCAGGCGGGCTCAGGAGAGCACGGAGGCCTGGCTGGCACCAGGGAGCATGGCTCGGTGGGGAGTAGAAAGACGCCCCGGACAGAGCCAGACACACCAGGGACCAGGTGTGGGGCACAGAGAAGGCGGCGTGAGGACATGAAAATGCAGAGCCCTGCACCACCCCGTCCAGGGAGCACCAAAGGAAAATGTTTCACACACACACACACACACACACACACACCCCGCGCTCCTTCCCCCAGGAATGGCCCACACCTGCAAGAGAAGTACAGAGGCTACAGTGGTGCACACCTATGATCCCTGCACTGGGGAGGCTGAGGCAGGAGGATTGCTGTGAGTTCGAGGTCACCCTGGGCTACATAGTGAGACCTTGTTTCAACAACGACAAGTAGAGAGGACCCCACTGTGCGATCATAAGAAGTCACTCACTTCAGCGGCACACACAGGAATAGGTCCAGGAACCTCATTTTTGTGAGTCTGTGGTTCTTTTTTTTTTTTTTAACAGGGTCTCACTATGTGGCCTCAGACCCCACCCCAGCCCACATAGCCACGTTCTTTAAAAGCTCAAGACACAGGTAAAATTTTTTTTTTTTTTTGCGGTACTGAGGATCGAACTCACGACCTTGCACTTGCCAGGCAGGCACTTATGCCACTGAGCTAAATCCCCAGCCCGAGGTGAAATAATTTTATGAAAGTATTTTGCTTACTGAGGATAACAGAAGAAGTATCATGCCCGCATACAGCCAGTGTGAAATGGTGTCCGTGGGTGCTTGTTTTTTGTTTTTGTTTCTTTGAGAGCGGGTCTTGCTATGCAGCACAAGGCTGGCCTCAAATTTGTGGCAGTCCTCCCGCCTCAGCCTCCTGAGTGCTGGGATGACAGGTGTGGGCCACTGCACCTGCGTTAAGGGATACTTTAGGGTCCTTCTGGACCCCACCCCACTTCTCCACTCACCCCAGCTGTGTCCCTGGGGCTTGGCTGCCACAGACTGGCGGCTGCCACGTGGACCGGGACACCGTGGACCTCAGAACCCCACCCGGTTCCCCCAGGTGATGGCACACAGCCGGGCTGCCCTCGGTGACAGTGGGCGGGGCAGGCAGGGGCATCCCAGGCCAGGCGGTCGGTCACAGGGTGGGGAGGACGAAACTGGATCCGCCTCCGGACTGGGTCCTGCCCTCCCGAGTGGCAGGTGGGCCCCACGTCAATCAAGACGCCCTGGCTGGTTTCAGCTTGCTCCCCGTCCTCGCCCCCCCCAGGAAGCCTCCGGGCCCTCTCCAGGCATGTCTGTCTGGAAGGTCCTTTTCCTACCTGACTGCCGTGATGGCGCACACCTGGCATCCCGGAACTCGGGAGGCTGAGGCAGGAGGAGCTACACAAATTCAAGGTCAGCCCCAGCTACACTGCAAGATTCTGTCTCAAAGAAAGAAAGAAAGAAAGAAAGAAAGAAAGAAAGAAAGAAAGAAAACACAGAAACAGAAAAACAAACCCAAGAAACAAGCTTTTAAAACCTAGCTGCAGCCCTGGACCAGGAAGTGTGGGGCTGAGGCCCCTGTAGCCCCTAGCTGCCCCCCATGGAGAAGGGCTCCCCTGGGCGACTGAGGGTGGGGGTGGGGCTCCAGGGGGCTCAGTTCAGGCCCCATGAGGGATGGGGTGCCGGGGTGCCAGACCCCTTGTCCTCTGGGGGCTGCAGGCCCCTCTGTCCCCTCGCGGCTGCCTCCCTGGTCCTGCCTGGCTCCCTCCCTGAGCGAGGCCCGGTTTATTCCAGGCTGTGCTCACCCACTCAGCTGACGTCTGTGCCTGGTGGGTGCTGGGGAGCCCTGGCCACCCGCCCAGCACCGCCCCCCGGCAGTAGCCTCAGAGCCCAGCCCAGCGGGAACCTTCTCTGAGCCGGCAGCCTACAAGCGGGTGGGACCTCAGAAGCAGTCTGGGATCTGGAGGAGGAACTGGGCCCCTCCCTGCTCAGCCCATCTGCAGGATGATCGAGAACTTAGTGCCATGCTGAGGGCTGGTTGAGAGCTGGCCATACGTGTGCCCTGCACACGACCACTCCATGCCAAGGCGTACGTGTGTGTGGGAGGGGGTAGTGGGCTGAACCTGGGTCTTTGAAATGAGCTACATTTCCAACCAGCTACCCTCTTCTAGAGATAGGATCTTGCTAAATACCCCAGGTGGATTTGAACTTCCGATCCTCCTGCCCAGCTCAGAGGCACAGCATTTGTCTAACAGGCATGGGGCCCACCCCCCCAGCCCCCACATGCCAAAATTAATAGTAATAATAATTGTAGGGAGAACAAGAAGAAGAAGAGGAAGAAAAAAGGGAAAGAAGCTTTAGCCTCAGCACTCTGGGAGGCTGAGGCAGGAGGATCTCACATTGAAACGCAACCTAGGCAATTTAGCAAGGTCTGTTGAAAATTTTAAATTTTACAAACACTGGGCTGTAGCTCCATGTGAAGACCCTGGGTTGCCCCTGCGCAGGGGTGGAAGGGGGATAGT
The DNA here is from genome assembly GCA_004027295.1 of Dolichotis patagonum. Lineage (NCBI taxonomy): Eukaryota > Metazoa > Chordata > Mammalia > Rodentia > Caviidae > Dolichotis > Dolichotis patagonum. The sequence continues at coordinate 84,631 of PVJX010005196.1, read as the reverse complement.
AATCCTCTCCCAGCTCAGTGACGGCCACCCACAAACCCACCCACAGGCCCTCAGAGACGACGGGACACCGTTGGCCACCTGGCCGCCCCCACCTCACTGCCAAGGCTCCTTGGAGGAGGCCCTGGCTGTGGACAAGCTGTGCCCCGGGTGTCCGGACCTCTGAGGGTGCAGCAGAGGGCGGGAGCAATGGATTGTGGGCCAGGGCTCTGCCCACAGCAGAGTCAAACTTTCTCTGCCCAGGAAGCAGGCTTTAATCTAATCAGCACAGGACGGATGGGGTCATGGCCATGCTCCCCCCACCCCCAGGACACGGCCAGCTGGGCTTGAGCTGTGTGTCCCCATCCACTCTCCCGCCTGCTCTGGGCCTCAAAGCGCCTCCTTCCACTTTCCTTTCTCTCCCCCTGCAGCCCGGGCGGTGCAGGAGACCTGGCCACCCTGGGCCTCCTCCAGAGGGCTGCAGGGTGGGACCGAGGCCTCGCTCAGGGTCCCTGTTGGGACCACTTGGGTTCAGAGTGGTCTCAGGGGATCTGTGTGTCCCTCCTTGATCCCCTCAGACAGGAAGTGGCCCTGCCCGCCAGCCCTCCTGCCCATGGACAGGCCGAGGCGAGAGAGTGACTCCAAGTCCCAAACCACAGCAAGGCCTCCTCCACAGCAGGCCTGGGGCTCCTTTGCCCTGCCACTGTCCTCGGCCCCCCACCCACTGTCTGTCTCCTCCACTGCCCCCAACTGATAGCCAGCCCAGGGACAGGAAGGACAGGCTGAGCCCTGCTGCCTGGGGCACTGGGGGTAGAATCCAAGGTTCTCCGGGATGGGGGTGGGGGCAGCAGAGCCAGGCCCAGGAGCTGTTCCTGGCCCGCAGGGCTCTGCCCCAGAAAACACAGCTGAGTCAGGCGTGTGCCCTGGGGGAGGCTGCTGTGGCACGTGTCCCCTGCAGAGCCAGCCCAGCAGCTCTGAGGAGCAGGCCGGTGCAGGCCTGGGCAGCCTCAGGAGTCCCTGCCGCTCGGCCTGCCCTGCCAGGGAGAGGGAAGGCGGCCGGCTGGGGAAAGGAGCTCCGCTCAGAGGCTGCCCAGCAAGGACAGGAACCAGCCTCTTCTCCCCGCTCCTTTTAGCTCGTCCTGGGGCGGCCCCACCTCCACCTCCTGCACCCCAGCTGCTGAGTTTGCACAAAGCTGGAGGGAACCGAGCAGGGTGTCCCTCTGCCCACTCAGTGGAGTAGGAGGCTCTGCTTGTTGGGATTCTCTTCCAGTGCTGCCTGGGGCCTACTCACCCTCCTATCCCCGAGGATGGTGACAGCCCCTGGTGAGAACCTCAGAACAAGGATGCTGACAGCCCCCTCGTGAGAACCCCAGAACGCAGGCTTAGTCACTGGCTGGGAGCTCAGTCAGCAGGATGCGGCAGCATGTGGCTCGGGGCCAGGAACAAACACTTTCCATTCTTCATGCTCTTCCAGCTGGCGGGGGGGGGGGAGGGGGGGGGAGCCCCACGGCCAAGGACTGCTGTGGCATCCAGGGTAAAACCACAAGGAGCAGCTATCAGGACAGCCAGAGGCGGAGGGAAGAAAGGAAAGTTGGGGAGGAGGTGACCCCCAAAACCAGACACCAGGCAGCAAGTGAAGGGCCCCCAAGCACCCCCTTGAGTTTCATCAGTGACACCAGAAGGACACAGACAGGTTTTTTTTCCTGGACCTGTGAACTGAATCCAGGCCCTTTGCCGTGAGCTACATCCCCGGTCATTATTTGTTTTTTGTTTTTTATTTGAGACGGGGTCTTGCTAAGTTGCACTAGGCTGGGCTCCAACTTGTAATCCTCCTGCCTCAGCGTCCCAGAGTGCTGGGCTCAGTGTGTGCCACCCTGCCTGGCTGACAACGCAGTTTTGAGAGCTCCTTCTGCAAACTCAGCTTCAAGATAAGACTCCTCCCGGACCCTGCCTGGGGCTGGAAAGGAGAGAGGAACATGCCAGGCCAGGCAGTGAGCAAGAGTCGTCATCTTTAATAACTTATAGGTGAACGGTAAAAAATATAATAAAACAGGAAGCACGCATGGCTTATAAAAGGCTTGTAGACCTGCCAGAGTGGGCGATGGTCCTCAGCAATGTCATGGTCACATCACAGGCTCTGACTGGTGTCTCGAGGGAGCATCTGAGGAGGCCCCCTAAGTGCGTCCTCCAGCAACTCCACGCCACTGGACACAGCCAGCGAGATAGCTCAGAAGGAAGCGGAAACCGGGTAGAGAAGGCTACGTGGCTGCCACGCTCCAGCCTCAGGTTCTCAGAGGTGAGCAATGTCTGAGACCCATGCCATGCACCAGCCAGGCCCCCATGCTCCTGGGTCTCCCTGCGGTGGGGCCCTGCTGGCTCTGCAGTGTGCAGACCCCCGTGGTGGGCAGGGGCAGCCCGGGTCACCGTCGCTTCTTGCTGGCCCGGGGCGCCTTCTTCCTCCTGAGGATCAGCTCGTAGAGGCGCTCCAGGCCCAGCTGCAGCCCTAGCCCGTCCACGGCACTGCAGCCCTGCACGTGTGTGAGGGTGGCGGCTGCCAGCTCTCGGACCGCCAGCCGCTTTTCCACCTCGGCCGCGCTCAGCGCGCCAGGCTGGTCCTGCTTGTTGGCTAGCACCAGCACCGGCAGCCCCTGGTTGTCTGAGGCCCGGCTGATGCGATGCAGCTCTGCCCTGGCCTCCTCCAGCCTCTCGGTCTCGGCCGCGTCCACCACGAACACCAGCCCGTCCGTGCGGCGGGTGTAGGAGCGCCACAGAGGCCGCAGCTTTTCCTGGCCCCCGACGTCCCACACTTGGAAGGTGACGCCGCGGGAGCCCCCCAGGGGCACCCGGATCTTCTCCGTGTTGAAGCCCTTGGTGGGCGCACTCCGGACAAACTCCTCGAACTTGAGGCGGTAGAGGAGGGAAGTCTTGCCAGCTGCGTCCAGACCCAGGACCACCACGTGCAGGGCCTGCAGGTGTGGCAAGAAGGGGGCGCCCGGCGCCAGCTCGGTCAGGTAGTTGCCCATGGGGAGGCGGGCTCAGGCAGCTGCGGGGCGGGGACCTGGAGTGGCCGGCCCGCGGGAGGTCAGCAGTTACCTGGAGAAGGCTCCGGAGGAAAAGCAGATGTTTAGTACTGAACGGCAAATGTGCACCCTGGGGGTCCACTGTCACCCAGCTGCTGTCCCTAGCATTTCTTCGGTGTCTCTTAGCAGTGGCAGGTGTGCAGCAGGTGTCCCCCTCCCTAGGGACGCTCAGAGGAGGGTCAGAAACTGCAGGTGACCGGCTCCCAACGGCTCTTCTCCCAGATGCCGGGACCTCCTTCTCCTGGGGAGCATCCTGCAACCCAGGAGTCGGGGTGCAGGCCAGGGTCCCGCTCCCCGGGCTTCCTACAGCCCAGCCCTCGGTCCCTCGACCCCCGGGCCCCCGCTAGGTGACTTCCCCTGCATCGACCCCTACGTTCGCAGACGCCGACTGCCCGGTGCACAGCGGCTCCCGGAACTCCTACCTCTGCGCCACCGCGCGTCTTCCCCGCAGACACCACCGCCACCTCTGCGCACCCCGAGCACCTAGCCGACTGCTGAGCCGGCCCGCGGCTCTGCCTTAAAAACTCCTAGTGACGTCACGGATCGCTAGCCAATAAGAATTGGGGGCGGGGCGCGGACGCCTCATTCATTCGGGGCTGCCCTCACTGTGTTCCGTAGATGAACCCGCAGCCGCCAGGCACCCGGGGCGGGAGGTGGAGAGGTCCGGGCGGCCAGGTCTGCACGGAGCCGGCTCCCTGCTGAAGCCGATCGAGGAGGACCGGAGAGACACCCCGTGTTAGGAAACCGGACAGGCCCGCCCCGAAGGGAGGGGCTGCACATGGGCAGCGCGACCCAAGGACCCCGTGGTGGCCGGCGGCTCCGTGCGCAGAGGAAGTCGCTGGCAGACACAGGGCCCGCCCTTTCCTGCCACCCTGCGCCATCCAGCGCCCCCGCTCGGCTCTGTCCTTCAACACCAGCGGCTTGGGCACCTCCTCCCGCCAGCCCTGGCACTTGGCTCCCGCGGTGCCGGAGCCACCCCTGCCCCAGACGCAGGAAATGAGATTGTGACACCCCAGATCGGGGTGACGGATTGCAGCTGCGGGCGGCCACAGAGGTAGAGCTGAGGCCGCGGAGGGGATACCTTGCTCAGTGGCCACAGCATGCCAGGTTCTGGGGATTTTACGTATTTTCCTCTTTAGTCCTGAGACAGCGTCTCCATGTGTAGTCCAGGCTGGCTCTGAACTCTGTGCAGCTTTGTATGCTGGGTGACCTCGGATTTGCCGCATCAGTGGTCTTGCCGAGGGCTGGGATTCCCAGCATGCGCCATCACATCTATTTTTCCTTTTAAAATACCCAACTCAACGTGAGTATGGTTAATCTAACAAGAAGAAACGTGCCCAGGCCGTCGAAGTGGTGCACACGTGGATTCCCAGCACTCTGGGAGGCTGAGGCAGGAGGACCACAGATTCAAGCCCAGCCTAGACAATTTAGTGAGACCCTGTCTCAAAACAGAGAATTAAAAACGGGCTGGGGATGTTGCTCAGAGCAAAAGCCCTGGGCTCAATTCCCAGTACTATGATTAAAAAAAATAAGAAGAAAAATAAGAAACGGAAGCACAGAGAGGTCAGGTAATTGTCTGAGGTTGCCAAGCTAGAATGGGCCAACCTGGTGCCCGACCAAGCTTAGGAGCCTGTGAAACCGAGAACTCACGGCTGGTTTCTCCATGGTCACTGGCGCTGTTTCCCCAGGACCTGGCTCCTGGTCACACCCAGATGGAAACCACCTTATCTGATGAAGGAGCCCCACCTTAGGCTTTCAGTTTGCCCTGGGAGGTGTTGAGGAACAGAAGGGCAGGAGGTGGGCGGGACCTGGCCTCCCCCTCCCTGCACCCCCGTCCCCCAGGTGGCTCTGGACCACCACTCGGCCTAGATCTCCTTCAGGCAGCCCTGCCACCTGCATGTGCTACACAGCATGGCACCGCCACGGCCACTGTGGTTCTGAACAGGATCTGAGCTCCATGCAAGGCATCCAAGGCAGGAGAGGGGAAAGGGTGCCGGGCGGGGGCTTCTCAGAGGTGTCTGTATCAGACACAACATGGGACTCAGGAGGCTGAGGCAGGAGGGTCGACACATCCACCTTCAAGGCCCCTGTGGGCTACACAGGGAGACTTGTCTCCAAAAGTAAAAAAAAAAAAAAAAGTAAGCATTTAAAAATTTAGAAGGTGCTACCTAGAGCCCTGTGTAAGTGACAGGAGCCAGATGTGTGTCCCAGGCAGAGAAATAGACCAGGTGGGCGCTGCCCCCTTCTTGGAGCTGCAGCTGGGCAGGGTGGGCTGTGCTCCCAGCGTCTGAACGGATGGATGAGGGAACGGTGGGTGACCAGATGGACCCCAAGCTCCCTACATGCAGGAGCCCAGCCTCATCCCTTGTCCCTTAGCTGGGTTCACGGGGCGATTCCACACCCTCGGGCTGCTGCAGGGCCTGTGAGGCTGGTGGGGTCTGGTGGCATCAAACACAGAGCCCTGACATGGGACAGCACCCCTACCATGGGCTAAGAGCTGGGGTAAGCCCTGTCCCCCAAGACCTGGGCTTGGAAAGGCCTTGTCCCCTGGGTACAACACTTCCTGAACAGGTGACAGGGTTCGGACAACTCAGCCCTTGCTCCTTGTGTATGCCAGGGTAAGGGGTTGTGAGGAGAACAATACAGACAGGACACAGGATTTATAATATTATTTCATGACAGTCACCCAGAGTTAAACACAAAAAAGTGCAGGAAATCTGTCCACAACACTCAAGACCTAGAAAATCCAGCCAAGGGCCTGGATCCCACAGCAGTGTCCTGCATGAGTCCAGATGAAGACCCAGAGCCCATGACAATGCCTCCCACGAGTACCACTGGAGGTCTAGAGCCCACGAGAAGGACTCACGCCAGCCTGTTTTACGGATCTGTGCTGGGAAGGCCCAAAGGTCAGTGGTGGAAGCTAGAAAGTCTATGCCAGCGGGGTGAAGGAGCTGTGCCAGTAGGTTGAGGGTTCTACACTGTAGCCGAGAAGTGATGCTCAAAATAAAGACCAGGGCTGCCCTGAAAAGCACCACAGCCATCCTCAGCGACACGGAGGCCCCGAGCTCCTCCGATGATAAGAACAGTGGAGTACATGCCAGGAAGCCAGCGTGACAAGTTTCTCCTGGAGATTAAACAGCACACGTCTTCCCTTCGAGCCAGGAAGCGATGCTCCATGTAAGGACCAGGGCTCCCCAAAGTGAACCACAGCCACTCTCACCAAGAAGGTCCCGAGCACCTCGGATGACAATGGTCGAACTCACACTGGGGAAGCCAGCACGACGAGCTCCTCCAGAACCAGCGGCTCAAACGGCAACACTGAGAACCCCACAATGCCCAGCTCTTCCTCTCCACGCCTCTATGCTGGCAACTTTCCTCAGGTGCCCATCTTCACTCAGCACCACACTGATTTAACTCAGCTGGCGTTAAGTTGACCAGTTTTCAATCCATAACAGGGACAGAGGGGTTCAGCAAGGGAGCACTGAGGACCCATCCCTGTCCCCACAGCCTCTTGCCCAGGTTCGTCTGCACCAGGGGTGAAAGGAGGACAGGTGGCCACAGGAGGGGGACAGGGCGGAAGCAGCTGCCTGCTGGGAAGTCCCAGGCCCAGGGTTCAATTCTAGATTTTGTAGGGGGAGCGGTGTGAGACAGTCTTGTTATGTAGCCCAGGCTGGCTTCGAACTTGTGGTGGTCCTCCTGCCTCAGTCTCCCGAGTGTCCACCATCAGACCTGACTCAAGCCCCAGTTGTCTTCCTCTTGAATGAAACAAAGAGGACACAACGCCTCTCAGAGTGTGTGCAGCATGTGTGCCAGGGCCCACAGCTGCCCTCTACCAGCTAAAGCCAGCTGGGCCAATGCTGCCCCCTGGTGGCAAGCCTGTCACTGCTGGGTTCCCAGTGTGCGGCCCTCTGGGTGACCTTACCCTGGTTCCTCTGCCTTCTGAAGCCTTCCTACCTACAGGGCCGGTCCCACAGTCTGAGGCTGGGAAGGCAGTGGTCCTATGGGTTTCCATGAGCGTGAGATCAGACTGCTATGACTTGAAGCCAGGCGTGATGGCACATACCTGTCATCCCAGTGCTGGGAAGGCTGAGGCAGGAGGATCACCACAAGCTCAAGGCCAGCCTGAACTGCATGGCGAGTTCAAAGTCAGCCTACACTACATGCTTAGACCCTGTCTCAAAACAGCAAAAAAGAACACTGATAAATAAATAACCAGGAAACTACAGGGCCCAGGTGGCAAGGGAAGGAGGGAAAGGGGTGGCCCTTGGTGGCCGGCCAGCTGTCCAGGGGGCAGAAGGTGGAGGGGACAGTGCAGCTGATGATGGTGGGCACTGTAGGGAGCCCTTGAAGCTGGAGATTGATCACATGTGTGGGGCTAAAGCGAGGAAGCCCAGAAAACACAGAGACCAAACAAGCTATGTAAACAAGTTGTTCCAGCACCAAGAAGACAAGGGGCCCAGGCCTGCCAAGCAGTGGGGTGCTAGGCAGAGGGGCTGAAATTGACATCTTCTTTCCTGGTATATAAATAAAGGTGCACAGTGGGTGAGCAGTTCCTTTCCTCCCACCAGGAGGATGAGGGCTCCACCTGACCCCAGCTTTGTCTTTATTTTTCTCATCCTCTCGCTGGTCCTTAACCCCAAGAACCTCAGGAGCTGCACTGGGTGGCGGCAGGGCATGGTTCTCTCCAGGAAGTGTGTCCCTGTGGCCAGCAGCACGCAGAGCCTCCCGGGGTGTGGGGCGCACATGTCCCCGCCCTGCTAGGTGTCAGCTGTGCCACGTTCACGTCCCAGGAATGCACAACCTAGGAATGCACCCTAAGGACAGCCGAAGTGAGGGGTAGGAAAGGTCTATCCTAGAGGAAGCTCCGGTGAGGCAGGAGGGGTGATGTGTGGGCGGTGGAGGGGCACAGGGGCCAGCGAGGCACTCTGGTAAGGAGCACAGGCCGGGGTGCTCTGGCCGCTACCTGGGGATCTGCATCTGATTGGGCCCCGGAAGCAGGGTGCCGGTTACAGCGCTGGCTCCCTTCAGAGCCCAGGTCCACCCTCCCCTGGCCCCCAACTGCGTTAATCCCACCTAATCAGCTGCCCACGAGCTGGATCCCGTCTCAGGCAGCCGTGCCTCTCCTGGGTACACATCTTCCGCAGAGGTGAAGCCACCGTGTCAAAGTGGCCCCCACACACCTGGGTCTATAGCAGCACAATTCACGGAGGCTCAGCCTTGGAAGCAGCCCGCACGGCCCTCGGCAGACAAGCGGCCGGCGGGAGTGAGGTATTCACACACAATGCAGCAGGACCTGCCATAAAGAAGGCTGAGGCATCTGAGGAAAGGGTGTGCCTCAGGACGGTAATGTTAAGTGAAACAAAACACAAAAGCGTCGATATCACAGGGTTTCCCTAACGTGAGAAGCCCCACTATAAATAAAGGAAAGCAACATAAAAGATAACAGGGCACACGGATAGAGGAGAGATGGAAAAAAAACCGAAGCTGGTGGGTCCAAGCCCAGCTCCCCGTGGCCAGCGCGGGCTGCAGGCAGTAAGAAAACACACCAGGAGGAGTGCGGCAGCACCCAGGCCGCGCGCCGCGGGCATCTGGGTGGGGGCAGGCGGGAGCCTGGCGGAGGGCAGGGGCTCCTAGAGACCACGGCCAGGCCCTAAGGCCCCCACATCATCGCGTGGGCGTGGGCGCCGGGGGGTTCCCAGGCAGCGATCTGGGCTAGACCTGGGCCCAGGCCTGCAATCCAACACCCTGGGAGGCAGGAGGAGCACTATCCTCAGAAACACCACAAGACGCGGTTAAGGAACCTTAGAGCGGGTGCAAAGGCCGCAGGAAGCCCCAGCTCTAGCCACCCCACACAGGATCAGACCCTTCCCGGCCCTACGACGTCCCTTCCCCCGACACCTAACAGCTCACCAAACCAGCAGGAACAAAAACAAAAACACCCTTAACAACCGGATGAGAACACACCAAGTTTTACAAACAATACTACAACGTGGTCTACGAACCGTGCGCACCCACCCCACCTCGCCGTCTTCACTTTCACCTCACGGTCGCCGACCCGCCCAGCTCCTGCCCTCCTGCTAGGTCCTGATCCTCGTGCCAGTGACTCTCCCTCGGCTCCTGAGCGAATCACTCCTTCTTCAAGGCTTCCATGAGGGATCACGCGCGCGCCCAGATCCCGGCATTCCGGGAGGGCAAACACCGCTTTATTTGCATATCGCGCCCCGCCTCGCGGAGGTGTAACCGTCCCGTCCCACCCCCGCCCTGCGCGCATGCGCGCACGGCACCTGCGTTTGGCCTGACCAGTCTGGCTGCGAAGAGGGACGCTGAGGGAAGCGGCGGGCAGCGGAGTGATGGGAGAGCGGGCTGGGGCTTCCGGATCCCAGCTCCACAAGCTACATAAAGAAATCAGTGTTGGGAAGAGCCTGTGTGCTGGACCACGCCTGTAATCCCTGCACTCTGGGAGGCTGAGGCAGGAGGATGCAGTCCAGGCTAGACCACTTAGGGAGAACCTGCCTCAGAGGTTAAAAAAAAAAACACCACGAAGGCTTGGGGACGCATAGCTCAGTGCGAAGGCCCTGGGTTTGCTCTCAGTACCAGAAGAGGGGGAGTTTAAGGAATCCCCATTCTCGGCTCCCCCTGCTCCATTTCCACCTTGCCTGCCTTTTCTTTTTCCACACTGCCGCCTGTCCTGTAGCAGACAGACGGACGGACAGACAGAAATGGGGACACATAGGCTCACACGTGTGTAGGATGTGCCTACATTTGCATATATGTTTGGTTTATTGTTTTGGATTTTTTTTTTTTTTTTTGTACCGGGGATCGAACTCATGACCTCACGCTTGCCAGGCAGGCGCTTAAGCCACTGAGCTAAATCCCCAGCCTATTGTTTTGGATTTTTAAAGCCCTTTTTTTAAATTTTGAGACGGGGTCTCACTGAGCTGGCCTGGGACTTCCAATCCTCCTGCCTCAGCCTCCCATGGTACCTTTGTACCACCATGACGGGCACCAACCCTGTTCTTACCAAGGGAGGACAAGATCCAGTGGGGCTCAGCTCAGCACCCTGACAGCCCCACCGCAGAGCTGGGAGGACGCATCAGACCCAGGCCCCCACAGGGCGCCTTGGGCAGGCAGGCACTCGCCAAGCATCTGCTGGACCCTTCCAACAGTTTCTCAGGGAAGACGCCACGTAGGGTGTCCTGCCCAGGTCCCCAAGCTAGCAGGCGGGGGGGTCCAGCCGGGACTGAGCTTGGGTTCAACACCAAACAGCAAAAAGGAACAAGAAGGAAGAGGAAAAAAGTTAGAGGAGATGCGGGAAAGGCCAGACGCTGCTGCCGAAGCCTCCTGGGGGGCGCGGAGGGAAACGTGCGCCCCCCAGCTGCTCAGGACCCCGGGAGCCGCGGGGACAGCCCCGCCCGGCCAGCCGAGGGCCCCCACACCGCCCTGCCCACAGGAGCTGCATTGTGAGGTGGCCCTGCAGTGGCAGGCTGCGGTGGGGCGGGCGGGGTCCTGGGCTCCCCTAGCCTCGCCCCCCCCTCCCCGGGCCTCCCCACCATGGGCAGCGCCTACCACTGGGAGGCCCGGCGCCGGCAGATGGCGCTGGACAGGAGGCAGAGGCTGCTGGCCCAGCAGGAGCGGCAGCAGCAGCAGGTGCCAGGCGGGGACAAGGGAGGGGGACAAGACGGGACCCCTTGGGGGCTGCCCAGAGGCCCAGCCTCCCCAGAGAGATGGCTTCATGTACTCCCCCTGCTGGGGCTCTGAGCTAGCTGCTGCCTGGAAACAAAAAAATAAAAAGGGGCTGGGGACAGCACTCTGTGTTTCTTTTTTTTTTTTTTGGTCTTTTTGAGACAAGGTCTCACCATGCAGTTCAGGGTGGCCTTGGGGTCACTTTGCAGCTCAGGCTGGTCTCAAATTTGCAATAATCCTCTGGCCTCAGCCTCCCTAGTGCTGGGATTACAGGCCTGCATCACTACGCCCAGCTCAATCCCAGACCTTTAAAAATATTTCTTTACAACGGGCATGGTGGCATACACCTGTAATCCCTGCACTCCAGAGGCTGAAGCAGGAGGATTTCCAAGAGTTAGAAGGCAGCCAGGGCTACATAGTGAGTTCACAGCCAACCTGAACTATATAGTGAGACCCTACCTCAAAAGATTATTTTCAGGCAGAGTCTGAAGTGGCTAAGTTCCCCAGGCTGGGCTTGAACTTGTGATCCTCCTGCCTCAGTGCTCAGTGCGATGGGGGTCACAGATGCCTGACACCCACCTGGCTTAGTGTCCCGATGAGGATGTGCTTTGTTAAGTATGAAAAGTATGTCGGGTTTCGAACACTTAGAATGGCCGGTTACTGTTTTCCTAAGTCGAAGGGTTGGCCCTTTGGTCACATGTGCTGTGTTACAGTCAGCTCACCTGGCAGTCCCGACAGCTCTGTGAGCAGCCCCGCCCGAGCCCTGGTCCTGCACCCCACAGCCACTGTGCTGAGCCAGCTCCAAGGGAATCGGGATGCAGGTGCCCCAAAGGTTCTGCTCCTAGGCAGGGACAGCCTGGGACAGGCACGGCCACCACCACTGTCCTGTGCCTGCTGTCCCGAGTTCCTTGGCCTGAGGTGACAGGTGAGAGGCAGTGGTAACACTTTGGGGGCTTCTTGCCAGGAATTGCAGAAAGACCAAAAGGAGGAGCATCACCCCAAGAGACCGCCAACACCACCAAAGCCCAAGAAGCAACAGCAGCCACCACCAGCCCGGCCACCACCAGCCCAGCCACCACCAGCCCAGCCACCGGTGCCACCAGGGGGGCAGCACACCCTCCCTCAGTGCTCCTACAGGCCAGGCCTCCTTGCCACGAGGCAGTCCCCCCGTGAGGACTGCAGACCCCAAGCCTGGCCGCCCATCCTTCCCGGACCTGGTCGGTGGGGTGCTGAGGTGGAGGGTGAGGATGGCGCTCCGATCCCTGCCCTATCCTGCACCCTGAGTCCCTGTCCATTACCTGGCCTGGCCAAGACCCCAGCCTTCCCTGCCTTGGTGCCCACTGCCTCTGGGTGGGTTTGTGCTGACCCAGGGCTGCGGAGGGGGAAGCCTGTGCCTTCTGCTGAGGATAGGAGCCCGAGGCCCCGCTGGGGTGAGATGGGGGGTGGGCAGGCAGGGGCAGGACGGGACTGTGGCTTCCCCAGTGCACATGCCCTGTGCCCCACATGGCCCTGCACCCCACGTGGCATGGACCCTGGCTGCCTGCCAGCTGGGACTCATCCGTCCTTGCCCCAGGGTAGCAGCTCCTGTCCCTGCCCCCAGGGCCAGCCGCCCTCTCTCTGGGCTCCAGTCACCTGTGCTTGCTTCTGTCCCCAGGCCCCCCAAACCCGTGCCAGCCTGGCCCTGCCAAAAACACCCGGTACCCACGGCTGACGGTGAGGCAGGGACCTAGCAGGAGGGGAGCAGGGCTGTGGTCAGGTGTGAGTGTGTGTGTGTGGGTGCGTGCTTGCACAAGGCAGCAAGCTGAGCTGCACCCATTTGCCTAGAACTTTCTCAAGTTTGTCCTTCTTCATGGCAGAGTACTACTGCACTGTATTAAAAACCACTTCTCTACCCATTCATCAGCCGAGGCCATGGGGCTGCTTCCAACGTCCAGCTGGTGAGGGTGCCATCACTGAGCTACCCCCTTGCCCTTAGGGTCTTGCCGGGTTGCCCCCTGGCCTCGAACTTGTGAAGCTCTGGCCTCCCACACAGCTGGGGCTGCAGGTGTGCGCCGCCCCACCTGGCAGCATGGTAACTATTTCTTATGGGGCTAGGCATTGAACTCAGGTTCTTGGCACTGAGCTACAGCCCCTCCACGCCTCCTTTTTATTTTTTATTCTGAAACAGTCACGCTAAGTCACTGAATTACCCAGGCTGGGCTCAAACTTGGGATCCTCCTGCCTCAGCCTCCCAGAGGCCCCGTTGGGATGGTAACTTAATGAGGGTCTCAGGCGGTGCAAGCTTTGGAGAGGTCCAGGCGTGAGGTTCCTCCAACAGGACTTAGGGTGAGCTGCGGGACCAGGTCCCTGGCCTTGGGGTGCAGAGATGCTGACCCGTTGGTTTCTGTCCCTCCCTTTTCTCAGTCAACTGATTACATGCAGCAGTGGTGATGGAGGCCAAGAACAGACAGACGAGCAGCTGAGCCTAACGGCCCGCAGCGGCGCCAAGGAGCCCTCACCCTGGGACGTCCTGGCTGCAGTAAAGCACAGCTCCTCGAGTTGGGCCTTGCCAGCTTTGTGGGTTTGGGGCGAGAGGAGGGAAGGCAATTCATGGGTTTTTTTTTTTTTTTCTTTGAGACATGGTCTCACTCTGTAGCCCAGGTTGGCCTTGAACTTGTGGCAGTCCTCCTGCCTCAGCCTCCCAAGTGCTGGGGTCACAGGTGTGCACCACCACACCTAGCACAAGTGGGCCCCAGGCTCCCCAGGTCTGCACTGTCTGTGGCTGCTGCTGCCCTTGTTCAGCAGCCGAAGCCGGTGGGGCTCCGGGCCCACGGTCCCAGGGGAGGTCGCCCCTTCCCAGGCCTGCGCTGGCTGAGGCCGTCAGGGAGGCTACCTCACACCTGAGCGCCCCCGAGCAGAGGCCCCAAGGCTCCTGGGCCCAGCAGCCCAGGCGGAGGGGACAGGCTGGGGACCTGAGTCCTTTCTTCCTCCATCCCGAGAAGGGCGGCCATAGAAACTGCAGTTGGGACCCAGGTCTTGGGCATCAGAGGGGTCTCCCGAGGGGAGCAGGTGCCAGGGAGCCCCTGCTCAGCAGCCGGCACAGCAGGGCATCCACAGGCAGCGCCAGGGGGATGGCAAATTCAAGCCGAGCAACTTAGTGACTTGGTGAGACCCTATCTCAAAATTTAAATAAAAAAAGGGCTGGGGCATTGCTTGGTGTGAAGGCCCGGGGTTTGTGCCTGCTCACTGGGGGACGCAGGGTGTCTCTTGGTGTCCCCAGCCGCAGGGAACAGGCTGTGAGGCGGAGTGAGCCCACATGCTCCCTCCGGACAGCTTCGTTCTGCAAGGTGCTCCTGTGGTTTATTAACTATAAATCCTTGACACACGTCCCCCAGCCCCTGGCCGCCTCCCCTCGTAGCCCCGGCTGTCACCCAGGTCGGCCACCACCACTCCGCCTGCGAATGATGAGAACCATGGCCTGCAGGGGCCCGGTGGGAGCCGCGGTCCCCTGGGGCTCGGGCTGGGCGGCAGCAGGGGCCCCTGGGAGCCGAGCGGGCTGCCCGGGGCTGCCGTACTCCTCGTCCAGCGCTGCAGCCTGGCCCGGCGTCGCTCCAGACCCGGCTCCTCCTCACCCCGGTGAGGGAGGATGGTAGTGACCTGTCCTCTAGGGAGGGAACGGGGATGCACACGGCGGTCCTCCAGGCACCAGTGACGGTCACTGGCCAGGAAGAAGGATGGAGGGCCATGGGTCCCAGTTCCTGTCCCACCCAGTGGGGTGAACTCCCGGACAGCAGGTTGCATGGCCCCTGCGCTGCGTGATTAGAGCCGAGCAGCTACAGGACAGCAGCGTGGCCCCTAGAGGCCGAGGTCCCCTCCATCCTCACATGGGGGTTGTGGGGCCACCGGTCCCCAGGGCAGGGCGGCGGGTCGGCGCCTTTCCCCGGCAGTTCACGTACTCGAAGCTCTCGAAGACCCGCTCCTCCGTGCGGCCCAGGCAGGAGTAGGTCAGTGTCCCCCTGGAGGAAGTGGGCAGTGGCAGGCTGAAAGAGCAGGGCGCCACCTTCTCCGCTCTGCTTCCCCAGTCAACCCTGAAGACTAGGGGTTAAGGGCAAGGGTGTGTTCTCCTGCACGGGACACAGCTGAGGCAAGGCTGAGGCAGGAGGATTTCCTGGTGTTAAAGGCCGGCCTGGGCTACACAGCAAGATTCTGTCTCAAAAAACCCAAACCCAAAGCTAAAGAGGTGTGAGCAGGGGCCCCCTTACTGGATATGGAGCAGCACGTGGTGGACCTTGATTTCCAGCCAGGTACAGATTTTGCTGGGACAGAGAGATCGTGTCACATGGAGCCCCTGGAGTCACACACAGCAGCCCTGCACCCCAGATCCTTCCCTTGCCACCGGGCCCCAGATGCCACCTGTCCTCCGAGGGCCAGCATGGTCACCTGCTGTGACACTGCTCCTGTGCAGCCCGGCCTGGAGTCCCTGGGGTCACCCTTGGTGAAGCTAACCCAGCCCAGCCCGTGTTCTGCCCCGTCCTGGCCCGGGCACCTGGGCCTGCCTGGACAGTGCAGGGAGGGAGCCCCTGGCGGGCACTCACTATGTGCTCTGGTCCTCGATCCTGCTGGCCACAGTGTAGAGCAGCTGCGGGGCAGGGCAGGAGCTCAGCTGCCGAGGCCGCTTCCACCCGCGCCCCGAGCCCGCAGCAGGGCCGCCCACACGGGAGGGCGCACCTACCTGCTCCCTGGCCAGAGGGCCGACATGGAGCAGGAGGCTCTCGGAGAGCTGGCCCACGACGAGGGTCAGGTGAAGGACCTGGATGGCCAGCTGGGTCACGGTGACAGGCCAGTAGTTGGGGTTGGAAATGTCCAATACGTTCTGGGGTGAAGACAAGGAATGGGGTGAGGACCTGCCCCGGGAAGGGAGCGGCCAAACAGTGTGCCCCGACCCTTTAGGGGCCACGTGAATGGTCGCATGTAATCCTGGCACTGAGGAGGCTGAGGCAGAACTGTTTCAAGTCCGTGGCCAGCCTGGGTTACGCAGGAGACCCTGTCTCTAAAAAGGTTACACTGAGCTGTGCATGGTGGCTCACATGTGTAGTCCCAACACTCTGGGAGGCTGAGGCAGGAGTGTCCTAGGCCACTCAGGGACACCTTGGACTCTGTCTCTAAATAAAAAAAGGGCTGGGGATGCCTCAGTGTGAAGGGCCCAGGTTCAATCCCAGGACTAAAGAGAAAAGAAAAAAGAGAAGTTACACTGAGCCGCCCACATGTTGCCTGTAGTTCGAGCTACTCAGGAGGCTGAGGCGGGAGGATTACTTGAGCATAGGACCATGACACCAGCCTGGGCAACATAGGGAGATCCAGTCCCCAAAAGTCGCAGCTCCTGTTCTCTCACGTCGAAGGCGCCCTCCCCACCCGTCACTTATGTGGCCTGGATCTGACCCTGTACCACACCCTCCTGGACCCCCGGACCCCTCTGGGTGTCACAAGGCCACTGGGAGGTGTGGCCGGGAAGGGGCGCAACTGGGGCACCCACCGTGGCGTTGAGCAGGACGTCAGCCTTGTCGAAGGCCACCGAGGAGGAGTTGAGGCTCACGGGGTGCACGGCCAGGCTCCGAGGGAAGAGGAAGAAGGTGGTCAAGGAGGTGGTGGCCAGGCACAGGAGCACCGCCAGGGACACGAAGAGCTTCCTGCGGGAAGGCGGCGCTGGAGGGGAGCCGGGAGAAGCCAAGCCGGGGTCCGGACACCCCCTAGACACAGCCCTGCTGGCACCCCACCCTGCCCCAACTCCCCTGCCCTGTGTCACACTCAGCAGGGGGCGCCACCCCTGCACTGCCGCCTGGCAGAGCTGGGAGTGGGCAGGGCCAGTGTCTCATTCCCTGGAAGTGCAGCTGGGTGGAAGGTGGTTCTGAGGCCAAGGCAGAGGACCCCGTGGTGCCTGAACCCCGACCAGGCGCAGGGTCACCCCAGCTGCTGTGGAGGTCCTGGTGGTCCCGGGATGGGGGTCTCCTGGTTTCCCACCTCAGTGGGGAGCGAACGGGCAGCCCTGAGCTGTGCCACCACCAGGAGGGAAGCGCCAGGAAGAACCGCTGCCCCAGGGAGGCGGCCAGGGCCAGGGCTCCCTTCCAGGAGAAGCCCAGAGCCGCCGGGAGGACTGGGGCCGCGGCGATCAGCCAGGGCGCATGTGACCTCGGGAGTGGTGCACCAGGGGCAGACCCAGGAGCACGGAGCGACACCCTGATTTTTGAGGCAGGGTCTCAGTAAGCTGCCGGGGTGCCCTTGGCTCTGTAGTCCTGCCTCAGCCTCCTGAGTAGCTGTGATGACAGGCGGGCGCCATGCCTGGCTCTACTTTCCCTTCTGTGTTGGTGCTGGGGTTCAAACCCACGGCCTCAGCATGCCAGGCAGCGCTGTCGCTGCCGCATCCCGCCCTGGCCCTCAGCAAGCGGAGGGCAGGGAAGCCCTGGGGCTGGGCAGCTCTGGGGTACCCGAGAGGTACCCGAGCCTCTGGGAGACAGGCGGCCCCAACACGGGAGACGAGTGACGCCACCCCAAGGGGGACACCGTAGAACTGGGGCGCAGGCGGCTTACGTGTGCCTGGGCTTCAGCCTCTGGTCCCCATAAGGGATGAGGGCCACCAGCTGCTTCTCCAGCTCTGGAGAGGAGAACGGCGTGAGAGGGCGTGGCTGGGACCCTGCACTCCGACCTCCAGCCCTGTGCCAGCAGCAGGCGCCACCCTTGTGAACCCCGGTTGGTCCAGCAGCTCAGCGCGGAGCGACAGTGTAAGTGGCAGCCCCAGCCCTGGGGTGGAGTCTGTGAAACACACTGGCAAATCAAAGACGCCTGGCTTCAAGGGAGGTGGCTGTCCCCACCCCCAGCCCTGAGACAGTCTGCGCCCCCTAGGGGGAGGGAGGGAGGGAGGAGCCTGGGGCGAGGGACCTTGGGCCGTGGGCCGCGAGAGAACTGTCCATCGCAGGGGCCAGAGCATGGCTACTCACCTCGGGGGATCCTCCCGCTGCCCTGGCAGGTAGGACAAGTCACACAGCTGCCACCAGCCACGCCTCCACCAGGCACACAGGAGCAGGGCGACCGGGCGCTGCCGGCATGGCAGCCCGCCGTGGCCAGGCGGGGGAACAGGAGCCGCCTGCGCTGGTCCTCCCCAGGGGGGCCCAGCCGGGAAAACGTCTCGCCCATGGCTCAGGGGACTTTCTGCTAGTGACAAGAGAACGCGGGCAGGTGAGGCCTGGACGCACTGTGGGCAGGTGGACTGCAGCCCAGTGCCAGGTGCTCGCTTGGCAGGCAGACTACCACAATCTTGGGGCGGAACCCAGCCACAGAGGGGCCTGAGCGGTTACGCGGGACTCGCAGGCAGGAAACCTGCATGCATCTCCCCTGGATACTGCAGACCAGTGTGCCTACGAAACTGAAAATCAAAAGCGAAAGTGACTGTGAATGACCGGCAGAGGGCACCACCCCCAGCGGTCAGCCCTCTGTGGGAGGAAAAACAGCCCTCCAGAAAGCCCTTCCGGCCTTCCCAGTCTTGTGATTACTCAGTTTCATTTTTTTTTTTTCCTTTTCTCTTTTTTGAGACAGGTCTCATTGTGTAGCCCAGGTTGGACCCGGACTCCAGCGATCCTCCTGCCTCAGCCTCCTGAGTGCTGGGATGGCAGGCGTGCTGGGTCTCCTCACGCACTGGGCCCTCACTGACTGAGGTCCAGCCGACTCATGAGGAAGGGCGGGCTCCACCAAGGCAGGGCTTCCTTCCCCGAGGCGGCGGCCGCCCATCCCGGGTGCCAAGAAACCTGGAACCACAGTCCTGTCCGGTCCGTCCGGCACTAGGAAGGGTCCAGGCCGACTCTCCTTTCCCACTGGACCCGAGTGGTGGGCGGATGAGGCAGGTCGGTGGGGCCAGACTCCAGGGATTTTGCTGCGGTGTGAGGTCTTGCTACCGAGGTTGACTGCCTTGAACGCGTTATGCAGCCCAGGCTGGCTGCCACGCGCTGTACCCTCCTTCCTCGGCTCCCGAGCACCTAGATCACGGGCGTGCGGCACCACGCCAGCCTTGCGATCTCTGCAGCTGAAGCAGAGGCAGCCTCACCTGGCTCAGGGCTGAGATCGGGCTCCTCTCCGCGGCCACAGCCGAAGCAGCCCTGGGCAGCGACCGCAGAGCCCGGATGAACGGGCGGGCGGGACTAGCCTGGTCGGCGCCAGGGCTCTGGCTTGGCCCCCCGGAGCCAGCGAAACCAAAAGCGGCGGACCAGCGCGCCCCGGGAAGGAAGCCCCGCCCCCGGAGCAGCCCACGAGCCCCGCCGGCCCCGCCCACCGCCGCCCCAGGAACCGAGTCCAGGCCGCGCTTCCAAACGTTTATTTCTCCTCTCGCCCGCCGCAGTGCCGAGCCGCGGCCCGCCTGGAGCCCGCCCAGCCCCCAGCCCCCCAGCCGCGCCGTACACGCGGAGCGGCCCGGCCAGCTGTGGTCTCCATCCCGGCTGGCTCAGTAGCACTGAGTTACACGAAAATAAACATAGTACAATGAGGAACTGAAACTGCCACTGTCACTCGCACAGCCGGGCGGGTGACACCATTTCACCACCTCTGCCCCTTGAGGCTGGGGCTCAGATGCCGGCTTTCCTGAAGTCACCTCCCTGGACAGCTCTCCACCTCCCCTCAGGGAAGCAGGACGCGGGTCTGAGCTGCTGGGAGCTCACGGGCTCCCCAGCCACCGTTGGGGGCTTTTTCCTTCCCAATAGTACGAGAGGAGGGTTTCACACTACCTGCCTTTCTCCTCTTAAATAAAAGAAAAATATATGCAAGATTACTACCGCGGCACCACTCGGCAGGTCCCCCCACCAGAGAGTCGGCAAGGTGGACGCCCCGTCGTGCCGATGGGGTCCCCATCTTTTGGAGGCCACTTCCCCTGCAGGAAGGGGGAGCAGGTGTCTCTTGCACTCGGGACCTTTAACACCACACAGCCACGAGGTTTAGGGTTGGTCACAGAAATCATAAAAATTCAACAAAGCAAACTCCAAGGTTAATTTCTTATAAAGACGATTAAGAGGTATTCCCATTAAAAACCTCCACGTGAACCAAAGGAAAATACTCAACCTCAGTACAAGCATAAAGAAAAACGGTTGGACAGGAAGCTCAGGGTGCCCAGCGCACAGCCGGGCTGCGTCTCACCCTGGCTGAGAAGCCGTCTTCTGACAGCTCCGCCCCCCAGGAAGTACTGGTCTTTGATTGGCTTCAAAAAATACTGTAACAGATACTGTTGTGTAGATTCAATGGAGGGCTCTGGACTCATCCGAGTAAAACCAGGCCAGGCCTCAGTAGCGCTGGCTGTACCAGTCGTTGTCGCTGAGCTGCAGGAGCTCGGTCACCACCTGCAGCAGGTTGTGGTTGTGCTTCTTCAGCAGCCTCAGGTTCAGCTGCCGGTCGCAGAAGCCCATCTCGAAGAGGTGGGCCATCAGGGCTGCTGTCTGGGGCTCGGAGGCCACGGGCTGCGGACAGACAAGACCAGCACTTGGCCTCCGCCGCACAACGCAGGTGTTCCTGGCCCGCCAGTCGCCCTTGACTCCTAAATCACGCCACTCGTCCCAGGTGCCCCGAAATGCTGGGTAACCAGCATTTAGTGTCTGCCCTGCCAGAGGCTCGGGTCAGGGAAGGCAAAGGGCACCAGTCTGGGGACGGGTGCATGCTGCAGGGCGTGCTCTGGGAAGCAGTGATCTTTAGTCAAGGGACTGGCAGCTGAAGGACCCTGAAGCGGCAGGGTGTGGAAGGCTGCCATGCACTGTGCCTCTCAGGGCCGGGCCAGGCCGAATGGCGGCCATGCAGCCTCTTCCGTCTCTTCTTTCTGCTCCGGCCCCAGCTCCACCTTGGACCACAGCAGGAAGGCTGCCAGCAGCAGCAGCAGCACCTGCCCTGCAGGAGGCCGGCTCCCACCCCCTGGGGCAACCCTTCCCCTACACAGGGCCTGCTCTGTGCCTAACTCCTTGCCACCGCAGGTCTCCCTGGGGTCCTCCCCTCCCGCCTCAGTGCTGAAACTGGTGCGTTTCTCTGCCCTGTCTTTGTGTTAGAAACTGGTTGCAAAGGAATCCCCATTGCACCACCCTCCTTCCCCCCACTGTGCGACCACAGACAGGGCAGACATGACAGTTTACTCAGCAGGACAGGACCAGGACAGGACAATCTCCAGCTCTGCCCATTTTTCTACAAGTGACACTGTGGGTTTTATTTTGGCTGAGTATCACTTGGGTGTGAGACTGCGGCACACCTCGTGTGTGTGTGCGCTGCTGCGCAGAGGGCAACCTCCAGAGTGCTGCTTTTCCCAGGGCGCCTTGGGGCACCACTGCAACCCAAACCCATTCATCTACCTGTGAGTCCCACGCTGCAGTCACACCATGTCCAGCTGCGGGTGACACGGGCGATGCAGCCTGCGTGCTGAGAGGGCTGCGTGTGCCTGTGCCACAGCGCACTGCCAGACCCCAGCTCCCGCTCCTCCCAGGGCTCAGTCTCTGTCTGCACCCTGGTCCCTGGCCCCATGGTTCCCGCAGTCCACACCCTCCCTGTCCTGTCCTCTCCGTGTAGCTGCACTGTCTTGCCCTGTCCGCCTGGTGATGTCCCCAGCCTTTGGGGAACCCAGTCTTTCTCGTCTTGGGGGGACAGCCCTGAAAAGGGTCCCCAGTGCACTCAAGGGCCTTGCACTTCCCTAACACAACTTGGCTGCAGCTGGCACTGGGACGGTGCCGAGCTCTGTGCCAGCGGAAGACCGACCAGAAGGCCGGTGTGCTTTCTGCAGTGTCATGATCCCCACCCTTGGCAGAGATGGGCAGGCACTGACCTGGGCAGTCACTGGGGGCCCAGAAAACAGGGCCTTGTATGCAGAGGCGGCAACGGACAAGGCGCCCTTCACCAGCCCTCCTGCAATGCTGCTGCCTTGCGGGTGCCTGCAGAGGGAAAGCACCACACCTTATTCGACGGCCAGGTGCTGGCCTCCAAGCAGGCCAGGTCTCCTGGAGAGACCCCAGGGTAAAGGGAGGATGAACCACTTCCCATCAGCTCTCTGCCTACACATCTCGGCCTGCCGTCGGCCCGGCTGTGTGTGGGTGTGCGGGCCCACCCGGGAAGCAGAGCCCTGGGCTCCTCCTGCAGCCCTGTGTGTGGGCTGCATGTGGCTTGGCTGCAACACCTGGGGGGCTGCCCAGGGCCCCCGCCCATGTCGGAGGAAGTGCCTTGCTCTGGACACTGTGGGGCGGGCGAGGAACGCACTGGCACCTGGAAGCAGCCTGGGTGCTGCATGCCCACATCTGTGCCACAAACGCCTGCTGCCACTTGAATTTAAGAATTTAGTTTGAAGTTTGGTTTGGGAGGGGCAGGACCCTGGGGCTGGGGCCTCCCCCCATGCCTGAGGGCTCTGGGAGCTCGCACAAGCCGTCACCTTGCTTGGTCCAAGTTCTTCGGTCTGCTGCTCACCAAGCCTGGGGAGCCCCCCGGCTCTGAAAGCACAAGAGCTGCTGGTTAGAGGCGGTGCCCACAGCACCCGGCACCCTGCCCGTGGGTGCTGAGCCTTCGGGGCAGCTCTGTGGGATGGCAGTGGTAGGAGGACCTGTGGAGACCCAATTCGAGGTGTGGGGAGTCAGGAGAGCCCTTGCAGCCACCCTCTCACATAGGAACGAGCTCTCCAGCACTTCCGGCCGGCACCCAGGCAGTGAAGTGCCTCTGGCGTAGAGCCCCACCCTGCACCAGTGCCCCAACTCTGCAGGCTCCACACCTGGGCAGGCTCCCCTTCCTGCACAGCACCCACTGCTGCCGCATCCCCTGGGTGCTCAGCTGGACCCCAAGGGTGCACAGGAGCCGTGCGAGGTAGGGTGGCAGAGCCTGCGGCAGCCTTACCTGCTCTCATCTGCCCTGGGACAGCAGAGGCTTCTGACTTGGCGACCAGGACGTCCTCTCCCGGGGAGCTGGGCTGCGCACACACGGGGTGCCTGCGGAGAGCCCACACGGACAGTGAGCAGGTGAACAGCTGTGGTGGCAAGGACTGTCACACCACACAGCGGCACCACCCTCTAGAGGCCCATTCCTGTGCCCACAGGTGACAGGGCTCAGGTTGGGGCTGCTCCTCCCGCTTTTGCTCCTCAGCAGGCTATGAACATCTGCCCTGCCTGGGCTCTCTGTATTCTTTAAATTTTCACTTTTGCCCACTTTTTATTTCTGAGGTACAGTACTGGGGACTGAACCCAAAGGCTTCAGTCCACCCTGAACTACATCCCCAGCCCTCTGATTTTTTGAGACAGGGTCTTATTAAATTATCGAGTGGCCCACACTCAGTTCACATGGGGCAATCCTCCAGCCTCGGCCTCCCAAAGCGCCGAGAGGACTGGTGTAGACCACCAAAACCAGCCCAGTCTGCTTATTTAGGCGACAGTCCCGGGTGCAGGCTTCTGAGGGACTGCAAAGAATCAGCAACGCCCGTGGGCACAATGTCCCCGACTCTCACGCGCAAGCCACTGCCAGCTTTCCCTGTACCTGGAACAGCGACTCGGCCCCGAGGTGCCTGGCTCCATGCCTGGCTCCCAGGAATTCACGAGCGCGCGGACCTCACCTGAGATCGGGGGGCCTACACCAAGCACTCCTGCAGGCCCAGTGCCACGAACACCAGGAAAACCACGTGTCCTGCTCTACGCTTGGACTTTACACCAAGTCTCCTCTGTGGCTGAGGGGGACACACCTGGGACCAAGCCAGTGCCTCTGCCTTGCTTGGCCCCTAGGCGGCCATGACCGGTACCTGGGTGGCACTGGTGGTGGCCCCGTCATCTCCAGGCTCTGGGAGGCCTCCGGGAAGTGGCTGAGGCTGTGCTCCCGTGGCGGGCTCTCTCCTGCAGGGGGTTGCGTCCCTGTCCCGGTGCTGGTTCTGGCCTCAGTGGGCTCCTGCCCAGTCTCCAGCCCCGGCTCACCCTCAGCCCCTTGGCCCGGGCCTAGCTGCGAGGGTGAGGGGCTGTAGGCGGACTCAGCGAGCGGGCGGCTGGTGTCAAAGCACTCGGGCAGGATGATGATGTAGTCCTCTGAGGAGGCAGACGACTGGCTCTGCACCTCGTCCCTGAGCGCCTCCTCGTCCTCCTCCTCAGCTCCGGGCTCAGCGAGGTGGACAGCGTCCTCCTCCTTCTCCTCATCCCCCAGGGGTCCCTCCAGCAGTGAGGTGAGGTTCACTGAAGGACAGAAGGACCCATCTGAGAGGATGCCTGGGAAAGCTCTGTGCCATCCAGTGAGGGCACTGTCACTACGCCTGGGTACTCTATACCCTGACATTCAGATCTTGGGGTTTTTTCCCTTTGAGACAGTCTCACTATGCAGCCCAGGGTGTTCTTGAAATCATGCCGATCCTCCTGCCTCAGCCTCCCCAGTGCTGGGATCCCAGACGTGTGCCCCAAAGCCAGCTCTGAATTTTGATAGTTTCTAGAGCACCCAGGGCTGCTCCACCTAGGTTCAGCCCATGGATCCCTTTAGGTCACTTCCTGAAGCAGAACTGAGCCTTGGGACACCTGTGTCTCCCCACTGCTGCCAGGCACTCCCTGGGGAGCCCTCCCTGCCAACCCAGGCTAAATGAGGTCTGCTTTCCTTTCTGGAGACAGCAGTCAGCTGTGGGCATGAGGTGTGGAGACTTGGACCCGCCAGGAGGGCTCACAGGAGGAGCAGGGCTTCCCTGGTGGCAGAGTGGACTCACGCTGCAGGGCCTTGGGTCTGCAGGGTGGATTGTGGTCTGGGGCCGCATCCAGGGTGAGGGAGCGGATGACAGTCTCACACACAAACTGGGTCCCACTCAGGTCTTCCTCCGTATCCTCTGCTGCGGCCACGCTCTCTGCCTTGCTCTTTCCCGGGACTGCAGGCTCTGGAGAGAGCGTGGAGCTGAGTGCCCCTGTTGGCACCCAGGGCCAGGGAGCCTGGCTCAGGAGGCAGCCGTGTGGCCACAGCAGGTGAGGTTGTCCCGGGCTGGGAGGGCAGTGTGGGTGGCACAGTGGCACAGAAAGGGGTGTCCGGACACCGAGCCTTACCCGGCAGCGCCTCACGCCCCACGCCCTCGCTCTCTTCCCGAATCTGGCCCAAGCCTGGCTTCTCCAGGAGCGGACTGTCACGCGGCAGAGGGGACATGCAGGGAGTCATGTCTGGAGAGTGAGGACATGAGACCCAGCACTGAGGAAGAGGGGGGAGGAGGAGAGGGAGGGGGGAGAGGAAGAGAGGAAGAGGAGGAGGAAGAAGAGGAGAAGGAGCAGGAAGAGGAAGAGGGGGGGAAGAGAAGGAGGAGGAGGAGGGAGAGGAGGAGGAGGAGGAGGGAGAGGAGGAGGGGAAGGAGGAAAGGAAGAAGACAGGAGGAGCAGCAGGAGGAAAGCCCCGAAGCAGCAGCATACGTGGGTTCCCGCCTCCCATGGTGACAGACCTAGGGTGCTCCTGTGCTGCCAGGCGGGCACTGACCCCCAGGCCCACTGATGACCAGCGCTTCCCTGGCCTGGTGGCCGTGGCCAAGGTACAGAGCACGAAACATTAAGGGGAGAAGGGAGGACACAGAGGAGTGCCGTAAGGGCGCAGCCGGCTCCTGTGCTCCCTCCCAGGGGCACCCCTCAGCACCCCACATACGCACTTACCCACGGGGGTGTTGTGCGGCACCCGCTCCAGCTCCTGCACAATGTTTATGTCCAGCAGCTCGAAGGACAGCAGGTCCTGAGGAGACGCCGTGTGTGAGGCTGCAGCAGCCAGGACTCCGCACAGAGCCCTGAGTGTGTCCTGCCCCTGCCAGAGACGGCCCAGGTGGCAGGAGAGCGTGTCATGTGACAACAGACAGAGGCAGAAGCCGCAGGGACACACACAGGCCTCCACCGTGCCGTTCCCTGTGTGGGGCTGTGTGCGAGTCTCCCCGCGCCCGCACCTGCGCAGTCAGGAGGTCCACGGACGGGATGTACAGGCCCCGCTCACTGGCCACGCTCTTCACCTTCTGCAGGGTGCAGGCCCCGGTCCCTCCCATGCGCTCGGTCCTGTCCTGAAGCGGGGTTTCTTCTTTAGCCAGGAGCAAGACATCCTGCAGAGACAAGCCATGGGGACAAACCTTAGGCCTCGACAGAAGCCACGTGGCAGACCGCCGCCGCCTCCTAGAACAAGCAAATACGCAGAGAAGCCGCTGCTACATCTCTATGTTAGAAAAGAAACAGCCAGGCTTGGTGATGTAAGCTGCCACCCCAGCACTCTGGAAGGCTGAGGCAGGAGATCGCCAAGTTCGAGTCCAGCCTGTGTAATGGCGAGGCCGTCTCAAAACCAGAGAGCCAGGGATGTGGTCAGTGCAAAGACCTTGGGTTCAACCTCTAGTACAGCAAAAGGAGAAAGGAAGAAGGACACAGAGTGGTGACCTCACTGGCGGGAAGGCCGCAGGGCCTGTGGTCAGCAGGGGCCACTAGAGCGGACAGTGCAAGCCCAGCCCCTTCTGCTGCCCACCAGCACAACCCTGTATCCCGACCTCAGACCTAAGCCTCAGTGGCCTGACCACAGACGGGCCCTGACACAGGACCGGCAGGCAGCTGCTCTCTGGGGTCCTGGGTGCCTGTCAGGTGGGCAGGAAGCTGCAGGCGTGCCAGCCAGGTCCCCACGCTCACCTCGCGTGGGCAGCTGAGGTCACCTTCTTCGCTGGAGCTGGTCATGACACCCCCTGTGTCGCCGGGGTACTGTGCAGGGGCAGAGGAGTCCACCACGATGCTGCACCAGACCCGAGGCCCGAACTGCTGGCCATTCTGTGCCAGGCGCCAGTGGGACGTGTAGGTCCCCTCCAGGGCAGGTGCGACAAACTCCACGGACACCACACCCACGTGGCCGGCCTCCAGGAAGGGCACCAGGACATCCTTCCTCTCGGCAGATGCCAGCGTCAGGTTCCCCCACATGAATTTGAGCTGTGGGCACAGGGGTGGGGCAGGATGGGCGCTCAGGCCGGGCGACTGCGCGCAGGCGCCTTCTACCGGCAGGGAGGGCGGGGAGGCACCTTGGTGTCTGCGCTCCAGCTGACGGTGCCTGTGTTCCTCATCCGCCAGTGCTTCAGGAACCTGGTCCCCGGCCGGAGGTGTGTCCCGTCCGGCAGGTTCTCATCCACAAAGGTGGCACCGAAGGTTGGCAGCATCGGGGCACTGGGCCGCGGGGGGAACCTGGGGGAAACTTGGGCTCAGCTGCTCTGCGGGGCCTTCAGTCCGGGCCCACCAGCTGGCTGCGCCTTGGGGTGTGCCACACGTGCCTGGGGTGACCCGGGGAAGGCGCCGCCCACTTCTGCTTTTTCAGCATTTACAGGCACAACGCTAACTGGGTGGCCCAAGCCCAGCTGGAGTGGGGGCTCCCTGACCCCAGAGCCCAAGAGCAGCTGCCGGGTCCCTTGAGTGCCTATCAAGGCAGAGCGAGGCTGGGGAGCAGCCACAGTGGGCCCAGCTCCCCTCCCCAGAGGCTGTTGTGGATGGACAGCAGCCGTCGCGACCCGGGCACCCCTTCTCGAAGTAAAAGGAGACAGACAGACAGGCCAACCAGACTGCCCTGCGTGTCCTGGCCCGGCTGGGCCCCGGCTCACCGCAGGGTGCCGGGTGGCAGCAGGCTCTCGGGCCGGCCCGGAGGGGACCGGGCGCCCTGCAGGCCGTGAAGCGAGCTCCACAAGTGCAGTTTCCGATGCAGCTTGAGCTGCTTCTTCAGCTCCTTCACCTCCGCTTTGCGCTGCTTCTTCTCCGCGCGCAGTCTCTGCTTTTCTGCCTTCAGAAGGTTCTTATCCACCTGCTTCTGGAGCCTGTGCCATGAAGGGTGGTGTCACAGAAGACAGAGCACGCCCCAACACCTCAGGCCCCGCTCGCACTGTCTCCACCTCTCCCAGCCCCGACCCTGCAGTCACCTGACTTGCTCCAGGGCCATGGGGAGCCGGGGCGCGGGCGGCCTGGGGTGGGGGCACGGCTCTGGGGTGCTGGGCACGGGCCTCCGCAGCTTCAGCAGCACGTGGCCGGCGTCGTGGGCGTACGGGCCCGCCTCGCAGGCCTCGCAGATGCTGTACGACGGGCAAAGGCTGTGGGGTACAGGGTGGGTACAGGGCAGGCACAGTGCGGAAGGTGTGAGGCACACTGGGCAGACCCACCTGCCCACACTGGAGTGGTCACAGGAGGCCGGTGACACCGGGCCTGCCCAGGGTCTACAGAGACTGCATGGGGCGGGGTAGGGGTCTCAGCAACAGCCTCCACGCTTCTCCCGGTCCTGCTCACAGCCCCGGACAGCAACCCGCTTCCCCGCCTGACCGAGGGCAGCCGCCGCTCACCTGCACTGGTAGCGTGCACCCACGATCTGCTTGTGGCAGCCGCTGCACTTCAGGGGCCAGCTGAAATGGGGCCCGGGCAGCAGGGGCGCTTCCTCTGCAGCAGGCAGGGCAGCATCGGGGGCGAGGGAGCCCCCGGGCAGGCTCTGCAGGACGAGCTGGAATCTCTGCTCCAGCTTCTCCACCGTCTCCTTCACCACTTGCTCTCTGAACTGTGACAGAAAGTGGGAAGGGGGCGAGCTGGGAGGGGCAGCGTTGTTGACAAGTGGGGGCCTCTGTGTGTCACAGCAGGAGGTGACAGGCACTAAGGGCTCATGAGGAGTCCTCCCGCTGTCTCCCTCCCCACGCTGGGCTGCCTCACATGCTCCCTGGCTCAGCCTCCAGCTGCCTCCCCACTCCCACCCTGCGAACGCTCCAGGGCCAGCCCAGAGGATGCTGGGGACACTCACGGTCTCCAGGGAGCGCGTAAACCAGTCTGGAGGCCTGTCCTGAGCATGGTCCTGGTCACCCTGGGAAAGTGGAAATGGCTGCAAGGGGACACAGCAGGACCACGGTCACTCTGGGCACCTGGCACTCCCCTTCCGGCTTGCTGCGGGCTTCCTCCCGAGGATTGTCCGGGGTGAGCCAAAGCAAGGCACAGTGTGGAGAGGAAGTGGAGCGCCAAGTGGCCCCAGTGACAGACGCCCAGCTCCGTGCACCCCACCTACCTCAGGGGCTGGTGCCTCGGGGCTCCTCAGCTCCGACCCCACAACCCTCACCAGAGCGGAGTAGTGTGCCAGTGGCTTCTTGCCCGTCCGGGAAGCGCTGCATCTGTCTGCTCCCACTGGGGCTGCGGCTTCGGCGGCAGCGTGATGCCCTGTGTGGACCTGCATCTGTAGCTGGTGCCCCTGCTTCCTTGCCATCTGGGAGCAGGGGAGCAAACAAGAGGACTGGTGTGGGTGGCCTGGTACACGTGCAGTTTCAGAGCCCCAAAGTGCAAGAGGGCAGGCAGCCAGGCTGGAGACCCGTCAGGCCTTCGCTTCATGCCTGAAGGGTGGGGGGCATGGGCACACAACACGAGCGCGACACCTCCAGGTGAACCATGTTCTTGCGGAGTGGCCCAGGCTAGGCATGAACCTGTGGAGCCCCTCCTGCCTCAGCCTCCCATGGCACTAGGGTGACAGGTGTGTGCCATCACAGCCTGCCACCATCTATGAATTCTCCATCAGCTTTCCAAAAGAATCAATGCCAGGCTAACAGAACTTGAGGAACTCCAAGCTAGCTCATGTAATTAAGCGTGTATTTCTCCACTAAAACTACTGGCAAGCAAGGCAAAGCAGTCACATCTTTTTGAATAAAACTTTCTGAAAAACTGTAGTTTGCAAACTACTTCAACAAACATTTGGTGTTCCATAAGGCACTTTAGGATTCATGAAGAGATCTGGGGCTTCTAGCTCCCCTAGTCATCAACCACCGGTGTTGTTGTATTTTTATTTTTTAATTTTTAACTTTTTGTACCAGAAATTGAACTTACAACTTCATACTAGCCAGGCAGCCAAGGTGCCGCTGAGCTACATCCCCAGCCTTTATCTATTTTTATGCATTAGACTTAGCCTTCCTTTCTCTGAACCTGGGACCCTCCTGGCTCAGCCTCCCTGGTGCTGGGAACGCAGGTGCGAGCCGCCATGCCAGCCCTCGGGACTCCATGTGAAGGCAGTGCCCTCAGCCCGACTGTGGTGCTCACCTCCTAGCTCGGACACCATGGGTGCAGTGTCCGGCAGGGTCGAGGCTCAGTGGTGGTGCCTGCCTTGCCCACGAGGCCCTGGGTGGGGGGCCCAGCACTGAGGGTTATGAAATTCCACGGCCCCTGAGAGCTGGCTTCTTGGCAGTACTGGGAACTGAACCCGGGGCCTCGAAAGGCAGGCAGCACTCTACCACTGAGCTTCGTCCCCAGCCAGCACTTTCACGATTTCAAGTTTGAGACAGGGTCTCATTAAGTTCCCAGCCTGGCCTCCAACTTGCCACCCTCCTGCCTCAGCCTCTGGAGGAGCTGGGGCCCTGGTGCACAGTACCATACCACTGCCTTGGCACTGGCAAACGGAGGCTGGTGGTGGCACGGTGAGTGACAAGGGAGCAGGGACAGGGCAGCCCTTTCCATTGGGAGCGGGACAGGCCACGGCCACCTCGCTTCCCACGATGGCGGTGGAGTGCGACTTTTGCTTGTGCTTTCCGCAGTGCCACTGAGCCCACCCTTAGCCCTTGCGTTTCATTCAACAAAAGTCCTCTGAAGTCGTTTGACAATGCGATGAGACACCCATTACCTTCAGCGCTTCTTCATATTCTCCTAAAACGACAAGAAACAACAATGACGCTGCTTCTCCAGCCCTCAAGGTTCTATTAAAAGAGAGTCACTCCTGAAAACCTAACATATGACACCGAGGCCACAGTTAGCAACAGTGCGTCGCATTCACAACTGGATTGTTTTGTAGTTCAGGCTGCACTTCCTGTCTCTGCCTCAGAGTGCTGGGGGTCCAGGCAGGCACCCCCAACTTGGCTATATTCAGAATTCTTGCCGAAGGAGGGATGGCCGGGTGGGTGACTACACGGCTTTGCTTGCTGAGTTTTACTGCGTGCATCTCACTTCACCTTGCCAGCCCCGTGCCAAGCCAAACGCTGCCCAGGGGAAGGCTTAGCTCAGGATCCGTGCAGACCAGCAGCAGCCACCAGGGTCTGCTGGCAAACTCCTCCCATGCTGCCGTGGCAGAAGCCACCGCAGAGCCCTTCCTCACTCCTGGGTCCAAGTGCTGGGCCCGGCTCGCTTGCAGCAGGCCAGTGCCGTGCAGGGTCACAGAGCTTGGGCAACATCAGGCAATGCTGTCCTTCCCGCTGACTCCCACAGGATTTCTGGGCCCGGCCTGGGAGCCTGAGCAGCCCCAGGAGGAAACGCACTGCCAGCCCCACCCCATAAACACCCCTTCCCTTACAGGTGCAGCCCAGGTGCTCAGCCCAAACCCATGGGCCTCCCCAAAAGCTGGCCTGGTGGTGCGTCCACACGGGGAAAAAAGGCGGCAAAGGCCGTGCAGCAGGATAGACCGCTGCAAGCCGTGTGCGCTGACCGCAGGGGACGGCGCCCGCTCCCGGCGCTCTGCTTCAAGCGAGCAGCGGGGCATGCGGGGACGTCAGGCGGAGTGTGGGGGTCTCGGGCTCACCTTGACTGTTGATGCAAATCTGAAAGAGAGGAGCGCAAGGGGGTCGGTGTTCCGGGGAAACAGCAGTGCCGAGCGCGCGCACACAGCACCGCCGGGCCAGTGAAGGTCACCGCCGCTTTACCATCCCAAGCTAAGGGGCGGCTCCTGCTATACTCAAGCTAAGATCACTGCGTAATTTTCAGTTGTTTTCTCTTCTCTTCTTGTGAGACAGTGGCCTTGAACTCCCGTGGCCCTCCGGCCTCAGCCTCTGGACAGCCGGGCTGAAGCTGGGCGGACGGGCATGCATCCCTCCCCAGCCTAACCTAAGCTGCCCGGCAGATGCTCTCCAACGCTCCTACGTCCCAGCTCCACATAGGCTGAATCAGCAAACAACATTTAATCATCTCACACATGAGCTGAGGGAGATTCTGAACTTTTCAAGCCCCTCATCACTCTGGAAAGGTAAAAACTCTCTTGTGGACTGGCGTGGTGACATACGCTGTGATCCCTGCACTTAGGAGGCTGAGGCAGGAGGACTGCTGTGTGTTCCAGGCCAACTTGTACTACTTGGCAAGTCTACGTCTCAAACAAGTCACCCCCAAAACCTCTAGTCTGAACGCCTAACAGTGGGTCTCTAATGTACTTTACCTCTTCATTCTCCTCATCCAGGTATTTTATTTGAATAGTGTTCAGATCAAAAGAAACTTTTACCTGCAAATGAAATGCACATATTATAGGAGTAAGACACCAAAAAGGACATAACATAAACCTAGAAACTGGAAAAGGAAGGGCACTCTGGGCTGGACGTGTAGCTCAGTAGTACAGTGCTGGCTACCACAAATGTGGTCCTGGGTTCGACACCCAGAACTGCCAGTGGGGGAAAAATAAAAGGGAAAAGGTGGGTATACAGGACTGCAGTTAACGTTAGGCATTCTTTCTGCTGGCGTTACACTTGCGGCCCTAACACTTAGGAGGCTGAGGTGGAATTCTGATTTCTAGGCCAGCCTAGGCCACACAGTGAGTTCTAGATCAGCTTGGCCTGCACAACAAATGCTGTTTCACACACACACACAAAAAGCCAGGCATAGTGGGGCCCGCCCATAATCCCAGCACTCAGGAGGCTGAGGCAGGAAGGAGGCCAGCCTGGGCCACACAGTGAGTTTGAGGCCAGCATGAATTCTATAGCAAGACCCTGTCTAAAGTGTGTGTGTGTGTGTGTGTGTGTGTATATATATGATAAACACTGCCAGGGCTGGGGTGGAGCTCGGGGTGGAGCATTCACTTAGCTTGAGTGAGGCCGTTAGGGTGTGACTCCTAGCACCACAAAAAACAAAAACAGAAACACCACACAGTCAAACACCAACTAGGAAGAGCATTTGCAGTTGATAACAGACCGAAGCTCACCACTGGAAAGGAAGATCACCTGTAAGAGGCTGGTATCAAGATTATCAAACCAGGTAAAAATGGGCAAAAACACACAGAAGATTCACAGGGCAGAAAATGAGAATATTTAGTACAGGAAAAGTTCAACTTCACACAGTCAGAACAATGCAAATTAAGAAAGTAAGACCACCTCACCAGGATAGCAAATGCCTTCAAAGCCGTAACAAGAACTCCAGGCAGCAGGGAGCTTTCTGGTTACTAATACGGCTCTGCAAAGCCCCGGGGGGCCATCTGTGAAAGCTAAGCCTGTGTGCTACGGCCCGGTCCCACACAGGAGAGGACAGAGGCTGCCTGCACGACAGTGCGCAGGGACGCCGCTCCTCAAGCTTATTTACAGTGGTAAAAAGAAAAAACCCGGAGAACCCCTCACCGAGCAAGTTAACTGGGTCCTGGCACCAACCCGGGCAGGGGCACTGCGGCTCCCGCTTGGAAGGGGCGAGCCTGGGCCTAGGCCTGACCCGCATTGGGCTGAGCTCCGCGCAGGTGCGCTGTGGACCACAGGCGAGCTGCAGTGCAAGTCTCCATGGGGGACCAGCGTGACTGAAGGTGACCCAGCAGCAGGTGACCAGACACACAGCTGTCAACCCTCCTCACCCAGCACACCGGGAGGGCAGACAGATATCAGGGCGTGGATGGCCTTGCTCCCTAAGTGGGCACATTCTCTATGGCTCACATTTACAACAGCCTCTCATTACGGCAGTACAGGCCTGCGACACCGGCGTCTGGGAGGCTGAGGCAGAAAGGGCGCAGGTTCCGGTCCAGCCTGGGATGCATGTGGAATTCAAGGCCTGTAGGACTGCATAGCAAGACTCAACAAAACGGAACCAGTCAAGCATGCTGGGACAAGCCTGTAATCCCAGCACTTAGGCGGCTGAGGCAGGAGAATGAAAAGTTCGTGTCCTACCTGGGCCCTCAGTAAGGCCCTGTCTCAAAATAAAATTTTTTTAAATCCAAAAAAAATATAAATAAAATTTACAATAAAAGAGAAAGACAAACTATCAGCTCATTTACCTAGTTGGAAAAGAAAAATGAACTGAGCCTGCTCTTCAGATCATTTGATGCACAAGATGCAGCTTTTCTATTTGAGGCTGGATTTCACTCCTGTTGCTCAGGCTGGCCTGTAACCCCTGACCCTTGGGCTCAGCCTCCTGAGGGCGGGGCCTACAGGCATGTCCCATCCCTCAGTGAGGGGAGGCAGGGAGCCGACACTTCTGCCTTGCACAGAGAGACTTGCTGGAGGGCCAAAAGCGCCAGCAGCCCAGCTTTTAAGGCCTCACTGCCATCTTCCTTCTGTGTTACACTTTCTTTTGCAGACAGGGTCTCACTAGTAGCCTAGGCGGCCTCCAGCTCCCAGAGGCCTTTTTGCTCCTGCCCCCCCAACTGCTGGGATTACAGGCATGCAGCACTCTGCCAGCCACTTCCTTCTGTGGTTAGTATCACAGAATCACAGACGGCCAGCGGAAGCAGGGTGTGTGTGTGGGGGGGTGCCTGAGAATGAACTCGGGGCCTTCTAAGCCCAAGCTCTTTTATTTAGAGATGGGGTCTTGCAAAGCTACTAAGTTGCCCAGGCTGGGCTTGAACTTTTGATCCACTCCTCCTGCCTCAGCCTGCCACAGCGCTGGGATTACCCAGAGTAGTGGCGCAAACCCAGAGTTTCATGAGGTGAACAGTCACACAGGAAGTAAAACATTCACCACAGTAAAGCCGACAGAATCCACACAGTCCAAAGAGCAAATCAAGATAAAG
Organism: Dolichotis patagonum; assembly: GCA_004027295.1. NCBI lineage: Eukaryota > Metazoa > Chordata > Mammalia > Rodentia > Caviidae > Dolichotis > Dolichotis patagonum. The sequence goes on along the minus strand of PVJX010005196.1, from coordinate 50,261 downwards.
AAAAGGTGGCTGCTGGGTAAGCACCCACAGCTCTGGCACAAATCGAGCTCCCCATAACCAGGGCAGCTCGGGACAGTGAACCCACTGCCCCGGAGGAGAACACGCCCTGGGGCCCAGCTCAGATGGGGCCCAACTGATTCACTCAATACTCGGACTGCTCCTTAGGTAGGCAGCGTCCCGCTATCCCACTCTTTTAAAAAAATCAGTTGACCTTCTCTCTAAGCTCTTGTTTACCTGTGCCTTCGAGCAGGGCACCTCGGCTCAACACCCAACCTCGGTGGGAACCCAGAAATGCAAATGAGCTTAAGGCTATCCCTGAAGCGGATACCTCTGGAAAAAACACCCAGGCACAAAACCTGGAGAAATGAAGCAGAATACTCACCATGGCTTCAACGTCAGCCCAAGTTGTGTTCTCTGGATCGGAAACCAGAAAGCTTTGCGTCTCATTTTTGAAAGTCACGTTTAGTGTAACCTGCGGTTCCATACTGTGGAGCTCGAGCTGAGGGTGGAGAGGGAGAGAACACAGCACACGAGAAAGTCGCATAAGCTGCATTCGACAAGGACTCCTGAGGACCCCGCAAGGAGCAGCCTTGGAAGACAGCAATGAACAGAGCAACCGCCCTACTTCACAGACGTGAAATCCAGCAGGAAACTGAACCTGCTACGTAGGAATTGTTCCTTGTGAGGAACGTCCTAGTGCCACAAACACTGCCCTTCTTAGAAACCAGTGAAGCAGCTCAGTGGCGTGCACTTAGACTCCCAGGTACTTTGCAGGCTGAGGCAGGAAGATCTCATGAGCCCAGGAATGCAAGGTCATTTTGGGTGTCACAATGAAATCATGTCTCAAAGAAAACTAAAGAAATAAAAAAGCCTGCTGGGATTAGTCTGATCACACTCACAGAAATCATCTAGCATTTGTAGTCTCTTGAGGATTCTACTGCACATTATAGAGCTTGGGTAATTAAATGTTTGTGGCCGCCAAGTTGGACAAGATGAACTTTCTTTGGAGACTGGAAAGTGACAGTCCACATTTTTCCAGCAGCCTTTTCCTAACTTGGATGAGGCAGGTTTTCTACTAGAGCTGTTTTAATGACTTAAGAGGTCCAAACAAGACCCACCAAAGGGGCAGCACTCAACACTGCCACCCAAATGACTGCTTTTGTAGTCCACTGGATTCTTAAAATGAGGAATGTCAAACTCAGACAAAAGTGGACAGCCATTTTTTTTTCCAAGACAGTGTCTTGCTATGCAGGTCAGGTTGGCCTTGAGTTCACTATGTAGCCCAGACTGGCCTTAAACTCATGGCAATCCTCCTGCCTCAGCCTCTGGAGTGCTGGGATCACAGATGTGGTACAAATGTTAGCTTTCGAATATAATCATCGACACATTTTTAATTTGCAGCCACATAGAGCCAGATTCTGCCTCAGGCACAGGAGATGAGAGATAAACAAGATTAAGTCTGGGAGTTTCAAATCCTGGGGGAGGTCACAAGAGCTGGTGAGACATGGCTTCTAGACACAGCTTGGGGACAACAGTAGCAATGCAAGTGAGTCACCTGATCTTTGGTCATGTAATCTGTAGAACAGGGCTGCCCTTGCCTACCTTATAGCATTATTACTATATAAGAATCAAATACAAACAGGGCATGGGGCAAAGGTTATAGTTCTGGGGAACAGCGTGTGCTGGTGTAAGAAAAGCCATGAGTTCGATCCCTGGCAACAAAACAAACACAAAGTGTGTGCAAGTTACTTGAAAACAGTATTCAAACGAAAAGTTATTACAACAAATCAGTCTTAAACTGGGCATGGCGGTCGGTGCCTGTGGGGAGGGGGAACGGTCTTTAGGACCTTAACAGTAGTTTTTCACCATGTAATGCAGTCTGTGAAACTGTTATATGAAGGATCCTGAACTCTAAGATCAGGGGTCATTTCATACCCAAGGTTAGAATCCATTTTTTCTATTCTTTGCCCTCACTTAAAGGTAGATGCACCCCCAAAATGAAGTGAGTCTGTGGCATTGATCCTGCCGACAGCCATGATTCAGTCCCATGGAATGCGATTCTTGGTATCCTTACAATCCGGGGAGCATCCCACAGGACACTTGGCAAAAAAATGAGGGAAATGAAAAGTGACTGATGATTCATTCTGCCCAAGGTGGAAATTCTGAAATGCATTCTGCCTTTCCAATGTCAAGAAGCACACTTCCATACTTTGAATGTCTGGAAGGAAACTACTCTTTCTTCTCCTCAAGTGGTACAATTAGAAATCAGTTCTGTACTTTGGAGCTCATCCAGCTGATTTGCCAAAGGGAGGCAACAGGAAATGGGAGATTCTAGTTTAGCTGGCCTATGTCCAGGTCTTCGTTAAGAACTGCCCATTCCTCTCTGGCCTTCATGTGAAAATAATTTGTTGTTGTGTTTCTGAGACAGCATCTTGCTCTGTACTTCAGGATAGCCTTGAACTTATTATATAGCCCAGGCTGGCCTCGAACTGGCAGAGATTCTCCTGCCTCAGCTTCCCAAGTGCTAGGATTACAGCTGTATGCGATCCCCCACCCCACTACAGGTGAAATTCTTTAAACAGGGGCATTCCTTTTGAGTTTGTCGAAATCCTAGCGCCACAGCCAGCCCCATCTGTTCCTTTAGGTTTGAAGCCAGCACGGAGCAGTCAGGTCGCAACAACCTAAGCCTTCAGCTTTCTTAACTGGCGCTACTCTACACCAGGCCACTGACTCATCTCCACTTGGCATAATTCAGCTTTTCTTCTATGTCGATTTTCACCCTGCGTAAATATCTTCGACGAAGCGGACCTGGGAACCCGAGTTTTGAGTACAGACTACAGCAGGAGCCCGAACGAGCTCTCCGGGTCTTACAATGAATGACCTGAAAGCTGCGTTTTTGACAAAAGGGAATACAACGATCTGTCCTTTAAAAGGGGGGGGGGCCGAGGAGGAGGAGGAGGAAGATGGGAAGGGGAAGACGTGTGGGTACTGTCATTTCTCTCCTCCAGACTTCACCCTCGTCGTCCGCTTTTCCTACTACTCCACATCCCTACGACTGTGTCACCAGCCCCGAGAGCTTCCGTTTTCTCTGTCTAGGGCATCTCGGCCTCCCTCGGCAATCCGAGACCAGACTCTCCACACCCCCAGCCCTCAGGACACAGCGGATCTCTAGGCGGCCACCGCCGAGACCGCTGCCCAAGAGCACGGAAAAGTCTCAGCACTTCGCAAGACGCCCCCCCCAACTTCCGCCAGCCCGCTAGAGGTGTCGAGACCCCACCCCCAGATCACCGCAGCCGCTTCCTTACCCGCTTCCCGCCCCCTGGGGGCGCCTGCCGCAGGCCAGGGCACCGAGCGTCCGCCGCCAGCTCAACGGCAACCCCTGCGGGGCGCATCTAACATGGCGGAGAGAGACTGGGCCCAGTCCCTTGTTGCCCCTGTTTCTCGCAAGGCGATTGGCTCCTAGGGCTTGTCCGTCAAACCTGACTCCCCAATTATTGGTCGAGAATGAGCCGGCGGGGGCGGGGCATAGACAGCTGACCCTCACAACAATAACAAACCCAAGGGTGGAGGGGCGGGACTACGAGTGCGCAGACGCGGGCCGGAACGACTTCCCCTCTCTGGCCAATTGCGCTCGTTTTACGTTCCCGCAGGTACGTCACCTTGGAGGACTGTCGGAATTCGCGGGGTTCGATGGGAATCGTAGTCTTCCTAGGATTTGTATGTTCTTTAGCCTAGCCTCTGCTAATAAGAAACAAAAATACAATAGTCCAACTCATCGCTATCGACGTGCATGACTGCGAAGAGGTCTCCAATCTACCAAATGGATTGTGGTGGGAACCGTGCTTGTTTCGGAGTCAGAAGCGCGTCTTTCTAGGACTACGGTCTTCGAGGAGCACTGTGCCGAAAACTTTTCATTCCTCAATGCATGTCGGACGTTGTAGTTTTGTTCTTCACGATCCTTTTATTTACCCACGCTGAATACGTCCATTGCAGCAGAATGGTTAGGGGGATGGAGCCCCTTCTTGAAGCTGCGTCGAGCATTATCCTGCGCTCACATTCAGACGTCTGTTATCCATTCCAATCCTTTTGCAAAACTCTTTGACGTAACAAACCGGAACTGGAAGCCTAGAGGCGGGGGGAGGGGCGCCGGCGATTTGCGTCCCCTGAAACGTCACGCACGGAACGACGGGGCGACCAATCCCGAGCCTAGAACACGCTGGGCGCTCCCTGCCCCGCCCTTCTGCTCACGTGCTCGCTCTCGCGGTCTGAAAGGCCAACGCTCGGCGGCCGCTGCTGGTTGCCGTGGCGACAGAAAGCGCGGGAATTACAGATAAATTGAAACTGCGACTGCGCGGCGTGAGTTCGCAGAGGCTTTCGAGAAGGAACGCAGTCGGGGTTCTTGTCAGATACCTGCGACCCCCGGCGTGGGGAACCCCGACGTTCTGCTCGGGGTGAAGCTGGAGACTCTCGGGGACGGGAGAGGTGAGCGGTGGGTGCTACCAGCGGGCCGGCGGGAAGCTGGCGGCCTCCTGAAGGAGCGAGGACTGGTGTCTCTGGGCCGTGGGGGCGGGGCGGCCGCTTGTGGGCCGGCGCTCGCGGGAGACCCTGAGTTCGGGCCGGGAATCCTGGAGACGGGAGCTGGAACGCCGCGGCCTGGAACGGCAAGAGGGACTCGCGAGGAAGGAGAGGGCCCGGCGGGAGAATCCTCGGGACCCGGACCGAACGCTCCGCTGGCCGAGGCGGGAGGGTCGCGGGTTCGCGGCCAGCCCGGGCTGCCCAGCAGGTTCGGGGCAGAACCGGACCCGTCGGCGTCCTGAGGGGCTGGGGAAGCTGGAGGGCGCAGGTAGGAGCAGGCGCTGCTGGCGGGGACGTGGCCGCAGCGCCTGGGCCCTGCAGCCTCCCACGCCGCAGCCTCCAGACCGCTGCGGTCGTTGGCCTGGACGCCGCGCCCTGCTCGGTGCAGGTTAGCAGTACCCGGTTCGCGGTGCCAGTTGGTACTGGGCACGATACTCTTTAATTCGTTTTTTTTTTTTCTATCCTCCCTACTCCCTCCAACTCTTGGTCCCCTTCCCATTTGCAAAGTTTTCATCATTTTTTTCTCCTGTCAGCCTTGTTTTCCATTCCTTTTCCTCCCGTCATTCCCCCTAGTTCCCTTCCTTATTCCCCCATCCATTTGCAAAAGATCTCCTTACTTCCTTTTTATGAGTCATCTGTTTTGCCCTCCCCCATACATATTGTATATTTGATCTAGAGGAATGAAACTCCCGAGTTTGTGTAAAATCGAAGAATGAATTTTAGGAACAACGGAGGTTAGGAGTTGAATCTATTTATTGAGACAAAGAAAGCTTCTGTCTGAAGAGAGATACCCGAGTCGGTTGCCAAGGACTGTCTTTTTTTAGGGACTTTCTTTTATGGAATAAAATCATGGAGTGAGACGGGTTTAAGGTGAGGAAAACTGGGAACTCACAAGACAGATAGGCATAAGGTGGGACATAAGTATAGTTAGCCAATAAGATTAATAGTTCAGCTAAAATTGATTAAATTAGGGACAAATGGGGAAGGCAGTCACAAACAAAGCCGGCATTCTTAGTCCCAACCCTTCCCCTTAGCGGGTTGGTATGGTGACTCCAGATTTCCTCAGGGTGATAGGGAACTATTTAGAATATCAGTCCTTAGGATATGGATGCATTTGTTTGATCTTTTGTCTGGACGCCTGGCCCACAGCAGGAGCTGTACCCCCACTCCCAGTTGCCAGGTATCTGGGCTCCCGCAACTAACTCAGCTGCCTGCAGCATACTGAGTTTCTTGTATAAAAAAAGCCATGTGGTATTTAAGCTGATGTGTCTGATTATTTCACTTAACATTATGGTTTCAAGTTGCATCTATTTGCCTACTAGGGCCTCAAGTTTATCTTCCTTTATGGCAGAGTGGTACTCCATTGTATGTAAATACTGCATTTTTTTTATACACACATCTGTTAAGAAAAAAACAAAGGGCTGGGGATTTAGCTCAGTGGCATAAGCACCTGAAGTGTGAGCACATGAGTTCCATCCCTGGTACCAAAAAAAGACTGGGTGATGCAAGAAGCTAGTTTCCCCACTGTGGCCTTCCTTTTCTTGGAAAAAGGAAAAGACCAAAGGAAGGAATTGGAGGTTATTTGTGAAAGATACAGAATGCAAATTGGTAATTACAAAAAGCAGCTGTTGGGCTAGGTATAGTGTGCAGGCCTGTAATTGAAGCGCTTGGGAGGCTGAGACAGACTGTAACATGAGTTACAGGCCAGCCTGGGCTACATAGTGAGACCCTATCTCAAAAAAATTATTTTTGGCTGGGTGTGGTGGCCCTTGCCTGTAATCCTAGCATCAGTAGGCTGAGACAGGAGGGTTGCTTTTACATCATGGCCAGCCTGAGTTACATGGTGAATTCATTACCATCATGAACTACATAGCGAGACCTATCTCAAAAAACCAACCCCCCCCCAAAAAAATCTTTTTAAGGAAATACTTTTGTTATTCTATAGTGGTAAAATTTCTAGAGCACTTCGACTTTTAAAATTTCTCCTATTTAAAGATGATGTTTACTGTGTTTTGTTTTGTTTTGTTTGGTATCCGGGATTGAACTTACAACTGCATGCTTGCAAGGCAGGCGCTTATGCCGCTGAGCTAAATCCCCAGTCCCGATGTTTACTGTTTTTATAAATGCTTTATCACTATATGTTTTAAAATTTTTGTGTTTAAGTTAAATGGAACATAAAGAAATGGATTTATCAGCGGTTCAAGTTGAAGAAATACAAAATGTCCTTAACGCTATGCAGAAAGTCTTGGAGTGTCCAATCTGGTAAGTCTTCCTTTTGTGACTGTCTCCCAAGCAAACGAGTAGAATCTGCCCTGACGAACTAAGCAGAAAAACAGTAAACCATCTATTAAGATGAGGCCCCTTTCTTCTCCCATCTGCATCCCCTCTGGATGGGCTCCCCATTGGGGAGGAACCTGACTTGGGTTAAGAATACTTGCACTTTTTTTTTTTTTTTTTGGATACTTGTTTTCTTTTTTTTTCTTTTTTTT
>PVJX010005196.1:0-43097 GCA_004027295.1 Dolichotis patagonum | reverse complement strand
TATGAAATGAAGTAGGGACTGCACTGTTCAAGACTTCGTTTTCTTAATTGAAGTTTAATTTATAAGTGGTGAGATGCAGAGATCGTAGGTGTGCAAGGCTGTGAGCTGTTTTCTGTCACTGCTCTTCACTGTGCAGTACTGGGGATTGAACTTGGGCCAGCATCCTTGATACCCAGCCACATTCCCAGCAAGGGAGCGAGTGCGCCCACAGGCAGACACATCTGCCGCATCCAACCCAACCAAGATGCAGGACACTTCCGTATTCCAAAGAGTTCCCTTGTGTACTGAGTATTAAATCCAGGACCTTGTGCCTCAAAAATTGCACCTGAGATGAATCCTCAGCCTCCGCCTTTTTTTAAAAAAATTTTGAGACAATGTCTTGCTGTGGTGTTTGGGGCTGGCCTCAGTGTGTATTTGGTATTGTTTGGTACCAGGAATTGAACTCATGACCTTGTGCTTGTCAGGCAGGCCCTATGCTTCTGAGCTAAATCCTCAGCTCTTTTTTTTTTTTTTTTAAATGAATTTAAAAGCATTTCTGGGGACTGGGGTTAGAATTATGCTCTAGATTCAGTCTCCAGCACTGTGAAAAATAAATACAGTTAAAGCATTGCTCTGAGAAAGTCAGAAACTGAGCAGTAATTAAATGAGCTGTCCAATTTCTCTTAAATCTACAAAATAAGTCAAAACCCACATTCAGGGTCTCCTGGTGAGACAGTCATGATGAGAATTAGAATCATTGCCTCCCCACTCCCTCTTACCACCACTCTGGTCACCCCAACCTATGACTGTTGGTGGCGCCTGCTGTTCCTGTCCTAGAATGTTCTTCCCAGCAGCTGCATGGCTTGAGAATGGCTTGGGGACCACCTTTTCCAAGAGACAGCTTCCAGCAACCTTAGTTAACACTGCAGCACTCTATCCCATGTCCCCCCTTTATTTTGCTCTGTAACATTAGCTGCTGCCTGATGTTCTGAATAATTATTTCACCCTTTCAACACCCACAAAATAGAAACTCCATGAGCGCTTGAGTTTTTCTTTTGTTTAATTTTGTATCTTCAGTAGTTAGAACAGTATAATAGTATCTAGGATGTTGTTAGCCACTCGGTAAACTAAATAAAATGACAAGCTAGATTGTTTTTCTGCTGGTATTTACTGTCTTTGCTGCTGGGGATGGCAGCCAGAATCTGTTGCTGAAGTACAGTTAATGCAGCATTGAGCATGCTCACTGCACACTCTTGTTGCTCAGCTACCTCCCAGCACTGTTTGTTTTTATTTATTTTTGAAGATCTTGCTATATAGCCTAGAGTAACTTTGGATTTGCAGCAATCCCCCTGCCTCAGCCTCCCAAGTGCGGGGATTAAAGGCGTATGCCACCACGCCTGGCTTCCCTTTTTTATTCAAGACAGTTTCTCAGTCACTGAGTTACCCAGGTGGGCTTAAATTTGTGATTGTCCTGCCTCAGCTTCCCAAAGCACTGGACTTATGGTAATGTGCCACTATGCCCAATTCCCTGGGATTTTTTTTAATGTGGTGATACTAATGGATGGCAGTCAAAAAATAAATTGAAAATGTTGTATCAGTTGTTGTTTACCTTCAATGAAGGAGAGTAAATTCAAAGTAAATTTGCTTTTGTGCTTCAGCAAAGTTGTTTTCCATACTTGGAATCAAGTTAATAAGATTTAGGTTTGTGCAAGCCGTGTTTTTGGAGAGAGACAATATTTATAAGTAGCCGTCCCTCCCTACCCCTCAACATTTCGCCAAACAAAAACAAGGCTAAAATGAGATTTACAGCCTCATGAAACATCAGAACCTGAGAGGCAGAAAATAAAATTGTAAGAAAAAAATTGCTTTTGAAAAAGCACAAAATTCACCCACATTAATTACAGTGTGATCAAAAGTCTTCAATAATGTGGCACATGGGGCCATTTATTTTGCATTCCCATGGGACTCAGTCATGAAAGGGTAATGTTCTTCCTCATTCTGCCAGATTAAACCATCAATTAAAAACTCAGATACATAAAAATTAAAGACGCGAGAATGAAAGTTACTGCTAAATCTTTTTTGTCAGTTCTTGTGTATTTTCTATCTTCTTACTGTTTTTTTCTGTTTTCTTTTGTAAGTAGACTAAAGACTAACTTGTGATAATTCTAAAGCTAAAACTGTGCATTATGGTCACCGTTGCAGTGCACACAGAGTTACATGGTAGGGCTGTACCTGCTTCTCTCTTTATTACTTTTTGCAGCACTGGGCACTGCACTCAAAGCCCTGTGCCCACTGAGCAGATGCTCTGCCTCTGAGCTGTACCCCAAGGGTATACAGTGCCCAGTGTCCTTTATTCTTTTTTTGGGCAAGGTCTCGGTTTGGTTTTGGTTTTCTGAGACAGTCTTGCTATGACTTGAACTCATTGTGTAGCCCGGGCTGGCCTCAAACTCAGCCATCCTCCTGCCTCTGCCTCCTGAGTGCTCTATGCCTGCCTCACCTGGCTACTGTCTAAGGCGATCAGTAGTTTTCTCTTAACTTTTTACACATGATTATCAAATGTCTGACTTCAAAAAAATTGCTAGAATGAATTTGCAGTTTCTTATTTTTTAAACTTAAATGTAGCTTCTTTATTCAGTGAATTACCTGTTGAGGGCTCAAAATGTTGCCTGGTTAGAAAGCATCAAAGCTTGGGCCTCTGGGCTGAGAAGGGTGCACCATGGCACCCCACTCCTGTCTCATTCTCAGGCTCCTCCTCCTCCAGTCGTTACCTTTCCTGTGCTGGAGTTTTCATCTGCTCAGGGTTCGTGTTTATGGTGTGTTTATACAGCTCGGATTATAATTACCATACTGGAATGTAATTATTTTAGGCTTGAGTCAGTGGTGAGAGTAAAAGCCATCTGGTGCTATAGCTAAATCCAGTTCCTCTTTTCCTGAGAGTTTCTTTGCTATCTAGCTTGTCTTGCAAGTAGCGATTTAGTGACAAATCAAAATTCTCTTTGTGGGGACTATTTTCGTTTTTAATTATTTTTTGTGAGACAGAGTCTCACTGTGTAGATCAAACTGACTTTGTCTAGTCAGTCTTGTGTGTTCTAGATCAATTTTAATTACTTTAAAAAGTTTTTTTTTTTTTTGGTTCCGGGATTGAATTCACAACCCACTTAGCCACTGAGCTAAATCTCTGGCTCTTCCAAGCTGAACCCGCTTATGTAGCCCAGGCTGGCCTTGAACTCACAGCAGTCCTCATGCCTCAGCCTCCCAGGTGCTAGGATTATAGGCCTGTACCACCACCCCTCCAGCTGGTTTTTTTCTTTTCTTTTTTGTATTCTTTTCTTTGTTGCAGGAATCAAACTCAGGACCTTGGGCTAGGGATTTAGCTCAGTGGCATATGCACCTGCCTGGCAAGTGTGAGGTTGTAAGTTCAATTCCTTCTACCAAAAAAAAAAAAAAATCCAAGTTGCAAACTCAGGACCTTGTGCTTGCGAGGCAGGCGCTTATGCCACAGCTGTATCTCCGGCCTCCAACTGTTTTCCTTTCTAAAGTCCCATTTCTTCCCAACAATAATAACTGACCTCGGTACAAGTCACTCCTTGTGCCTAACTTCATCCTCACAGCAGCCCTGGAAGCCTGGCATGTGGCGGCAGAAGGAAACAGCACCCGGAGGTGGCTCTGTTAGTGCAACAGGGCTGATGTCCCTGTGTTTCTTGTGACCCCGTCTGAAAGTTCTGTGAGAAGAACCACATTGCTGTCCCTGGCTGGGTTCCCTCTTGAGTGTCTGGCCTGACTCCGCTGAGGAAAGTCATCTTCATCTGCCTCATTCAGTAGAGGCAAAGGAGCCCTGAACTCACCGCAGGATCCTGGCTGCTCAGGGGGAGTGACCTCCACACGACTTCGCCCCCACGCCGTGACCCAGCCGTGCTCCCCCGTGGCTCTGCCCCTGCTGGGCTGCATTGCTGGTTTCTTTGCACTGTTCTCTTGTCTCCCAGTGTCCCTTGGGGTCCCCTCCCCACACGCGTACCACTCTGTGTTGCCTTTGCTCTGCTCTCTTTCTCTCTGACACCTGTTCTATCGTTTTTTTTTGTTTTTTTGTTTTTTTTTTTTGGTACCAGGGATCGAACTCATGACCTCACGCTTGCAAGGCAGGTGCTTATGCCACTGAGCTAAATCCCTGGCCCTGTTCTATCCGTTCTTAGTTATTTCTCCTCTTGCCTGTGTGCCACATCCAGGAGGCGGGCTTTAGGACGTCCCCTGCTGCATGTACTTCAGTCTGTGCTTGCATATAGTGGAGGTTTGATACTTGTTCACGTGGCTGGGTGTGGCAGCACACACCTGTAACCTCAGCACTCTGGGAGCCTGAGGCAGGAGGACCACATCTAGCCAAGTTAGTGGGAACTGGTCTGTAAAAATTAGAGAAATGGCTGGGGGTATAGCTCAGTTCGAAGGTTCTGGATTTAGTCCATATAAATATATTGTGTATATTTTAAATGGGTTAAATTCAGAAAGGTGTTGAGATTTTGTGAACAGAGAGGGGTGGGCGTTTCCTTTAGTGCGTGTTTATCACAGTTTTTACAAAGTAATCAGAAACCAAATACCCTATGCTTCTGAAGGGACGTCATGAGGTACACAGTTGAACCAAAGTTGAACCGGAACTTGAGAGGACTGTGTGTGCTGTTTGCTGGAAATGAAGAAACTAGATCAGCGATGACAAACCTTTCAGACACGAGTGCCACAAGTGCCAGCCCTGCGGTTAAACCCTACTGAAGTTTTAGCTGGAAAAAAGTCTTTTGTCTTAAAAACACAATGACAGAGCTTTAAGTGACACAAAACACCGTGCTCTGGGCACTGGGCCACAGGTTCACCTGTGTGTGTGTGCCCCAAACTAGATGAACCTGCCGAGCCACACCTTGGGGCTACAGCTGGCAAGATCTAAAATGAGGGAAATTGTGCAGTTAAGTAATCTTTTAAGTGACAAGAAGTGACAAGAAAAAACGAGAGGAAATCTGTAGGTTAAAGGAGACTTGAGACATATGAACCAAATGCAGTGTGTGACTGTTGTTTGGGTACTGATTGAAGCATACCCAACCATTAAAGACAAATTGGCTGGGCATGGTGGTGCACACCTGTGATCCCAGCACACAAGAGGCTGAGGCAGGAGGCTTGTTACAAGTTCAAGACCAGCCTGGGCTACAAAGTGAGCTCAAGGCCAGCCTACGCTGCACAAGTCCCTGTCTCAAAAAAAAAATTGTGTGAAACAAATAAAACATCAGTTATATATTAGATGACACTAAGACAATTACTCATTTTTGGGAGTAATAATGATTTTACACTTAGGTTTAAAAAGAAGTCTCCAAGGGGCCAGAGATACAGCTCAGTGGCACAGCGCCTGCCTGGCAAGTGTTCCATCCCTGGCACCCAAGAAAAAGCCTACTCTGGAGGCTAAGGTGGAGAATTGTAAGTTTGAGGCCATCTTGGGCAATTTCGCAGGCCTAATAGCAGAATTTTACCAGAAGGGCTGGGGAGGTGGTTCAAGGGAGCAGTACTTGCCCAGCATGTTCCGGGCTCAATCCCTGGTGCCACAAAGATGAAGCGACTTGTCAACTGGGATTTGTCTACAAATAACCAAGGGCAGTGGCAGTGGTGAATGTGGATGGAACAGGACTGGCTGTTGATTGGCAGTTGTTGGAACTGGGTGGTGGTACTCGGAGCTCTTTTTTTTTTCCTTAATATAGGTATATAGGGAGGCAGGCCAGGCTGGCCTCCAACTCACATCCTCCTGCTCCAGCCTCCTGAACATGGGGCTACAGGGGTGCACCACATTGGGCCCATTTTACTGTATTTATGAAGGTGCTCGGGATTTTCCGCCTTAACAAAAAAGGCAATCACATGCTGCCCAAAAAGTGCTATGAGGGGATCCAAAAGAAACCCAGCATTGGCCCTCACTGTAGGGCCTGGGCTGCACTGGCAGAGCTTCCCGTGTACTGACCGCCTGCTGTAGGCTTGCAGCTTTCACTTTGTGGCTTAGCCCTGGCGTATCCGATTGCCAGTCCAGCTGCTCCTGTGCTTCGGTGCCATATTGAAGAAATGAAATGTCACATTAGTACAATACCTGACCTTCTAATCACCAAGACCTTCACCAGATGACCAGTAGACAGGCAGGCTGTACCCGCTGGAGGTGGATGACTCACTTTCTGGAAGGAACAGCAGGGAGGCTTCTTCCTGCTGCTCAGAAGGTCATGCAGCTTAAAATGTTAGAGTTGTTTATTTGTAGAGTTTCCCATTCAATATTTCTGGAACATTGTTGACTCCAGATAACTGAAATTGCAAGGAGTGAAACCAGGCATAAGGGGAAACTGCTGCAAGCAAAAGAGTTTTCTTTGTGGAGTTCAGTGTTTACTCAAAATGCTAGCTTAGGCCAGGCACAGTGGCACATGCCTATAGTCCCACCTCTTAGGAAGCTGAGTCAGGAGGACCACTCGCAAGTTTGAAGCCAGCCTGGACTACACAGTGAAACTGTGTCAAAAAAAAATACATAGATACAGATGTCTGTATTTATATATGCACATATATATACAGCTCAAAAAAAGTGGGGAAAATTAATAGGAAGTGGGGTTTTTGGTGGTGGTTTTGTTTTTTTGAGATAGGGTCTCACTGCACTTCAGGCTGGCCTTGAGCTCAGTTTGTAGCCCAGGCTGGCCTCAAACTCAGGACGATTCTCTTGCCTCAGCCTCCCAAGTGCTGGGATTACAATGATGCACCACCACGCTGGGCTTCATTGTCAATTTTTTAAATGCTAATGACAATATAGAATACTGAAACCATCAGTCTAATTCTGGGGGTATTTGTTTCCTGTTCTGTTTTCTTCGTGTGCTGGGGATACAACCTAAGGCATTGTAAATGTTGGGCAAATGCTCTACCCCTGAGCCACATTCCTGTCTGTAATTCCTGCCTGTAATTCTGTTTTAATGTCTGAAAGCTTGGGAAGGGTAAGGATCATATTACTCCTAGCCTAGCAGACAGTTCGTAAGTATTGATGAAATGCAAAGCCATACTGCTAGACACAGTGGCACACACCTGTAATCCTAACACTCAGGAGGCCAAGTCAGGAGGATCACTGCAAGTTCAAGGGCAACCTGGGCTACATAGTGAGCTCAAGGCCAGCCTGAACTATATAGTGAGACCCTGTCTCAAAAAACCAAAAATATAAAATTAAAATAAAAACCTTAAGTCACTGTAAACTGCTTTATTCAAAATACACTTATTGTTAAATAAATTACTGAGCCTAATTTATAATTCTTTTTATTTTTTCTCTTCCATCATCCTAGTCTGGAATTGATCAAAGAACCTGTTTCCACAAAATGTGACCACATATTTTGCAAGTAAGTTTGGTTTTTGTGACTCCTTTATTAGCTTTTGTGCTTCTTTCTTCTTATAACATAGGGAAACTGGACTTGATAGAAGCTTTCTTTAGCTTCATCAGTTAAGTGACAATGAAAAAGTCCACCCAAGTTCCTTCTTGGTCGGAGAGTACTATGAAGTCACTGTATTTGGTCTCCGCTGCGCTCCGGGACGTGCCCTGGCTTGTCTGTGTACACAGAGCTCTGGGCTTTCACGTCCCAGGGTTCAAGCAGACCACAGGTGGTTGTGAAATAAGCATATCGTGTGTCCACGATTGGTCAGCCTCTCAGTGCTGCTTGTGTCTGGATGTCCCCAGCACTGCTATCCTCAGGTAGCGGCTCACGCCGAGGCTCCGAGTTTCACATCCACCCTGTACCTTTCCATCCAGGGACGGTGCCTGTGCTGGGCAGGTATGGCCCTCTCCTTTTCAGTACTCCCCAGAACAGCACGGCAGCTCACTGCGTGCGTCCGAGTGGCATCACAGTGAAGGAGGGCAGATTTAAGATAGATGGGGAGGCCAGGGTGCACATGCCTCACCGTTCTGTCAAAGGACTTGGACACCTGGAGGGGTCTGGTGTCCAAAGTGGGGGTCTTGGAACTGATCCCCTTATGAGCTATGTCCCCAGAGCATTTTAATTTTTTTTGGTCCCAGGGATTAAACTCTCCATCTCGCACTTGTCAGGCTGAGCCAAACTCACGGCAAAGATGTTTTTAATTTTGAAACAAGTTTTTGCTAGCTTGCAGGCTGGTCTTGAATTTGGGATACTCCTGCCTCAGTCTCCCAGAGTGCTAGCCTTACAGTTGTATGGCACCATGCCCAGCTTTCAATGAGTTTGTTTTTAAGTAATTTTTCTCTTTTAATTGGAAAGGCAAACCATGTACCTAGTAGTGAGTTTATTAGAGCACAGTGGTGTGGAGCGCAGTGTATTTTCTCATCCCTAAAGCCTTGCCTCCTCCTTCCCTTCCAGAGACAACTGTGGTTATTAACTTCGTTATTTTAGGAATTTTTTAGCTCTGGAGCTTTTAACCTGGACTTCACAAATGATCTTCATGAATTTTGCAGCATTCAGTTTTAAATCCAGTTGTATTAAGAAGTACGGGCGTGCACTTTTTCTGGGAGGGCCGTAGCCTGTAAGTCTTTGGCTGTTTCTGTGATCTAAAAAGTACACAGCCACTGCCTGAGAACGATGTGTCCTGGCTGAAAGCCGCAGGAATCATTCCCTCTGAAGGGCCCCCCGAGCCCACCGCCATCCCTGGTGACCCCTTCGCCCCCAGTCCTCTGTCCCACATGGATCTGCAGCCTGTTCCAGGTCTCTTACTGCTCCCGGTGCTCTGCTTGTCTCGGTCCCGCCCCAGCAGTTGCTTAGGACTCGGGCTCCTCCCTGCCCCACCGCAGTGCAGCGCAGCTTTGTCTCTCTGTACTTTAACTTTTGTAACTTCGTGGCCCTCAGAGCAGTGTGTTGCCAGCCAGTGTTTTCACAGATGGGTGGTGAGATAAAGTCCTAGGATTTAAAAGGCTGTTCTCTCTGTGTCCGTGTGTGTGTGTACACATGGAATTGAACTCGGGCCTTCACATCAACCTGCATTCCTTTTGTTTTTTGAGATGAGTGTCATGCAGTTGCCCAGGCTGGGCTCAAACTTGCCATCTTCCTGCCTCAGCCTTCCAGAGTGCTAGGATGAAGGCGTGAGCCACCACGCCCAAAGTCGTGTCACCGAGAGCCTTGCGTAGAGCTCCCACGTGTGTTCTCCTTGGTCAGGTGTACCGTGGAGCTTCCTGGAGCTCTAACGCAGAACCCAGAATCCGTTCTCTGAGCCCTGTGGGTTGTGCCAGAGTTCTATTGACCCTTCAGGGTTTCCCTTAGCTCAGTCATTTGGAGTCATGTAAAAATTCATTTCTTTTTCTTTCCGTGGTGCAGGGGATTAAGCCCAGGGCCTTCGCACTAAGCTGTGTCCTCAGCCCTTTTTATAGTTTGAGACAGGTTCTTGCCAAGTTGCTCAGGCTGGGCTTGAGCTTTCAGCCTCGGCGTCCCGGAGTGCTGGGCAGTCAGGCCCACGCCACCACGCCCAGCTTCACTTTCTCTTGTGAGTTTAGTTAGCGACCTTTGTGTTTCTTCACGTGTTACTGTCCTAGCGTAAAGAGGGGTCCAGTCCCTGGTTTGGTTGGTTTCTACATACCTAGGTCTGCTGCGTTCCTTGTGTAAGTGTCTACAGCATGGCACATCTGTCACTCTGCTACCTGTGGTGGGACAGTGACCAGGGACTTCCCCGCCTGCTGCCACTCGGGAGTTGTTCAGCTGCACCATTTGTCAGGCAGGTGCACAGACGTCTCTGTCCACGTGTTATGGCGGATGGTGGTGTTTCCATCCAGATGTAGCCTCCTTCCTGTGTCTTTAAAGAACGTTGGTGTCACACAGCGGGCCCAGGCAGGAAGACCACAGCGAGTTTTGCGCTACATAGCAAAACTCTGTCCCCAAAAATCTAAACAACTAAACTGGGTAGTGGGAAGGGGAGAAGAATTGAACGGTTACGCACACGCACCAGCTCCCTACAGGGAGTGTAATCATTATTTATTGCAAACACGGACTACTAAAAGGGAAGGAAGGAATGAACGAGATTGATGTGCAACAGAGGCAGCTTTCCGGACCCTCACCGCAGAGTGCCAAGACCTCTGCCAGGCGACTGCTATGCCACCTAGTCCCACCACGGCCGCAGGTGATAAATTTCCAAACTAATTAGAATCATGTCACCTGAACTACTTAATTATGTCTGATTGTGCAGCATGGCATAATTAGCATTGTTACATACATACATAATTAAGATTGTTTTCCTTACGCCACTGAAGCACCTTTTTTTATACTGAGATAGCTTGGACCCCGGAATGAAATCGAGGAAGCAAGAGAATTTGGGAGCAAAGACTTTATTCCAGGCCTGGTGACCCAGTCTCATAAGGATCAATTCGAGACTGAGTATCAAACAGTCTACAAGTGGCATATTTAAAGCTCAAAACCACAAACCCCAAATCACAGGGAATGTTCCTTCCCCTATCTTAAAGAACACCTAGTGTTTTTGGTCATTTCCGTTAGCCTTGGCTAATTTCAAAATAGCATATGTTGAGATAGGGTTGCACGGTTTTGAGGTCACCTTATCTCATATCACTGGGGTAATCATTTTTTACACAAATGACGAGGGAACAGGAATTTACTACATATCTCCGGGAACACAGATGTTTAAAATAGCAATTTAGTTAGTAAGACGCACTACAGAACAGACATGGCGACTCTTTGATTAATTTAGGATATAACAATACCAGGGATCAACTCATAACCGCGTGCTTGCCAGGCAGGCGCTTACACCACTGAGCTAAAGCCCCGGCTGTACTAACTTTCATACATTTTATTTGATCCTAACAACCATATATGCATATATGTTCGGTTTCATAGGTTATTCCTTACAAAGTTTGGTTTTCTGTTCATGTAGCATCTGAAAACAGTTAAAACCATTGGCTGTAATTCGCTTGTGATCACCTTTTAGCAATCCTTGGGGCAGCTGTGAGATCTTTTCCTGAGGGCCTTCTGAGTGTTCTTGATACAAAAGAAAGCTGTTGTCTTTTTTCTGTATCATTTCCAGATTCTGTATGCTGAAACTTCTCGACCAGAAGAAAGGACCTTCGCAGTGTCCTCTGTGTAAGAGCAGCATAACCAAAAGGTCTGTAATTCAGGTAACCGTGAGGCTGGGACGTGAGGATGGCTTTAGAGGGAGAAGTCCTCGACTGACACAGCGGGTGTCTTCCTAACCGCTCCTCAGCAGGAAGAAGTACAGAAGTGTGTCCAGCAGGCAGTGAATTATTTCCACGGCTGTTTTCCTGAAAGTGTTGCACGACATCCACGCTCCACAAGTGTTAGCAGCGTCATGCCTTTTCCCTGTGCGTGCACAGCCAGGCCCAATGCTGCCTGGTGTCATCTGCAGATGACGTCGAGGTCTTGGGGCATGGTGGCTGGAGACGCTCACTGCCTTTCCTGTTCCTGAGTAACTTGGCAGAAGTGGAAGTCTTAGAGAAGGCAGGGCCGAATTGCCCTGTGCCAGCTGGCTGCTGCTCTCCCCTCTCTCTTTTGTGGCACTTTTTTCTACCTATTTATCCCCACAATGCATTTCTGTGTCACTGATCTCTTCTGCCCTGGTGAGATTCTGTGGTGGTCACTTTCTCTCTCATTACTGTTCCTCCAGCGCCCAGAGCTTAGGTGCTCAGCTACTCAATAGGATACATGAGCTGTGTTTTCCTTCCACTTTCCTGAGTTCAAATCTCTCTTTGATTTGATGGAAATCCCTACCGCAAGGGATTTGTATTTACTAAGGACTCGTGCTGGTACTGCACTGGGGAGTATTAGGTTTTTGGTAGACTTATATGAATGGCAAACAATTACAGGAGTCCGTCCTGCTACACAGTACGCTGCGGGCAGTGTCTCGTGGTTATCTGTCATGTGAGGTCACTCATGGTTCTGTTCCTGTGAGCATGGTTTTCTGCTGTGGCTGAGCAGAAAACCTGACCGTGTATTTGTTTACATGCCTTTCCCCATTTTAGTGTCCTTCAAAAGTTGAAGGGCTGGGGGTACAGCTCGGTGACAAGCAAGCACAAGGTCCTGAGTTCGATTCCCGGTACCAAAAAAAAGAAAAGTTGGTAATCCCTTGCTAAGCATGCCTCTCAAACAATTAATTTCAGAAGCCTGCAGGAGAGCACAAGGTTTGGCCAGCTGGTTGAAGAGCTGCTAAAAACCATCCATGCTTTCGAGCTCGACTGCAGCTTGCAGGATCAGTGTCGCCAGGCCCAGCCGAGTGGCAGCCCTGAAGCCCAGGATGTTCATGGTGGTCGCCACGGCGTAGGTGAGGAGACCTGATGGCCTAGGTTAGTCCTAGCTCTGCATCAGTGTCTGGTTTAAATCCCTGGAAGGTGCAGTGGCACGGAAAGCCGTAGTGGAGTCTCAGATTCCCTCAGTGTGGTAGTGATAGATAGATGGATGAGTTTTGAAGTGGAAAAAAGGGAATAGAAATAACTTTGACAATTGTGTGTGTTTGTTTCTTAGGAATAGAATTTCCAGAGTTGGTTTTTTTAAAAGAAAATTTTCGGGTAACCTGAATACCTGTCATAACCATCTTAACATGACCAAGAATACATGCAGAATTTCTCTGTTTCTTTAAAGAAAATTGGTACATTTTTGCTAACTGTGTAGTGTGTTCCCTTGTAATTCACAGTTGAAAACAGTTACAACTTTTCAAATAAGGGAAGTAGTTCTCCTGAGCGTGTAAAGGAGGAGATTTCTATCATCCAGAGCATGGGCTACCGAAACCGCGCCAAAAGGCTGCGACAGAGTGAGCCGGGAGACCCCGCCTTCTTGGTAAGGTGCTTGTGTGCCTCTGACGACCTCTCTTCCTTGAGCGGTGTGGTGGCAATGTATTAGGTGCCCAGAGTCAGGGGAGAGGCCGGTGAGGAAGGAGGCATAAGAGGGTGGACAGTAGACATCCGAGATGCTCAGAAGGGTGAGGGTGCCTGGCGCAGACAGGAGAGGCCACAGGCCCTCCCTTCACTGGCCTCGTGTCCAGAAGAGCCCTGGAGTCACTGGGCTTCATAAGCGTTTGGAAGTTACTCAACTTAAAAAGTGCGATATTCAAAGAAAACGCAGCGATTTACTCTGTTGTTACTCTTATGTGAATAAATGCAGATTTTGAAATAATAGCTCTCGAGATATGGGCATTCATTTTTCAGTAGATGATGGTGAACAGAATAGGAAAAAGAGAAGTTTCACTACAGTAATGTTGGGCTTTTAAATATTCAGGGAACCAGGTATGTGGCTTAGTGTTCCGAGTCCTTGCCTAGCATGTGCAAAGCCCTAAGTTCAGTCCTCAATAGCAACAAAAATCCCACACATAAATATTCTCTCCTTTATTAACATTAGGAACATAGGAGTTTATTGTCATATATATACATTGGAGGGGTTTGGGTTTTGTTTCTTTGTTTGTTTTGAGACAGAGTCTCTATTCCAGGTGCCACAATCTTCCTGCCTCAGCATCTTTTTAAAAAATTTTTTTATTAATTTGAAGATAGTAAAATACAACAGAACAGGATGGAATAAAGCCAATTGAGACAGTGTAGTGAAATTGGTACAGAACTTCACAGCAGGTTACTGGGATAACAGTAATAGGTACCATTGTATATCTCATCTTCACAATAGTTGTTCTTTGAATCAGGTATAGCAAAATGAAAGGAAATACAGAATATTACAGAACTTAGGAAAACAATATTGAATAAAGCAATACCATTAATTAGGACAAAGCAACAACAGTGATAAAAATACTTGCCTTCAAAGAGATGGTAGAAGGACATCCCCCTTATTTGCTATATTACGTATGGTCAACCTCCCAAGAGATGCTCAGATCTCTGGCTCCCACTTGCTAAGGGGTGGGGGATGCAGGGGTGGGATGTTTGATTTTCAGCCTGTGTGCTGGTAGACTCACAGCCGCTTACCAGGGCGGGCAGTGAGCTGGTTGCTTGGTTTCCCAGCGTGCCCCAAGTTGCAACATGGTGCAGATCTCAGGAGATGCTGCCGGTTCTGGCCCTAGGGTGGACTCGGCTTTCCAGACCGCAGCCAGTTACCAGGGCAGCAGGCTGGTTGCTCAGTTTCCCAGCACCCCAAATTCCAACATACGCGCCGCTTGTTCTTGCCCTGGGTTAGCTGCAGCTTGCCAGACCACAGCCACTTACCAGGGCGGCACTGCCTCAGCATCTTGAGTGCTGTGCTTACAAGCATGTGCCATCGTGCTCTGCTTTTTTTTTTTTTTTTTTTTTTTTTTTTAATGTTTCACTGTGTTATCTACACTGGCCTCAAATTTGAAATTTTCTTGCCCCAGCCTTTAGTTTGCTGAGATTACAATTGTGCAGCACCACACCCAGCTCATTTAGCATTTATTTATTTTATCTTAGCTGCCAATCCTTTGTTGGAGGTGATTAGAAATATGTTCAAATGTCAGCTTTAAAATATTTTAATTTTTATTGAAAGGGCCAAGGATATAGCTCATTGGCGCAAAGCGCCTGCCTGGCAAGTGCAAGGTCCTGAGTTTGATTTCCAGTACCAAAAAACGAAAAAAGATTTCTAGAAAAAAATTATTTAAGACATTATACATAATACACTGTTTGAAAATTCTTTCAGTAATACAGGGGAAAATGACTGAAGCCATGGGTATCCTAGACATTTTAGTGCTTTGCCTGGCATTTTCCAAGCAGCCCTGAATTGTAGTTGACTGGTGGCTTTGCCTGTGGCTGGGAGCTTCTCTAGGAGTGAAGCACAGGACCAGCCAATGGGTGACTGTTCTTTACCGCTTAGCAGGAAACCAGTCCTGGGGCCCAGCTGTCTGACCTTGCAATCTCGAGGCCTCTGTGGACCAAGCAGCAAGTGCAGCCTCCAAGTAAATCTGTCTACATTGAACTGGGTAAGGACCGAGGGTTCCCTAGTCCACAGTGACAGCAGCTGGGTCACTGTCACATCTTCACCGAGAACCTCGGTCATCTTTATGTACCTGGCAAGGAGTTATGGGAAATAAAAACAATAATTTTATGGGATCTATGGTGAGCTATAAATAATGTAAAAGATGCGGTTTCCATCTTGGAGAACCTTGCTCTGTAAAAGGAGCAAAAGAAGGGATATCTAGCTATAAGTATGGAGAAATGGATTTTGGGAAAATGGCAAGTAGCAAGAGGAAAGTCCCATGAAGAGGGAGTTAGATAAGCTATGCTTGAGTGGGAAGAGCAGAGCTTCTAAGACGAGCTTGGCACTGAAACACGTTCCCATAATGCCTTGTCTTTTAGTATGGGGAAGGGTGACCCCTCAGCCCCCACGCACCACTGTAACACTTCCTGGATGGCAGTGAAAATCAGAGAGGTGTGGACACTGGGCCAGGTCAGCTAGCATGGCTTCAGAGCCTGGGCCTCAGTCCCTCCTCTGGGCCCCCAAGGCACATGCAGCAGGTCCTCCTTGAATACTTCTATGAGGGTCTGTTTTGCAGTGGGAATGTATTTTTAGCTTAACCCTCTGAATTCAGAAAATTGCTGACTGGTCTGTTTGGGGGGCTGGGACTGTTCTTTCAGGATCGGATTCCTCTGAAGACTCGGTTAGCAAGTCATATCACTGCAGGTAAGAAATAAGGACCTTTGCCAATGGGGCTGCTGTGTTTGTGCTTCATTAATACTAAGGACTAGTTTTTCCTTATATTCGGATCATGGTATTAGAGGAAACTGTAGAGATCATGTGGTTTCACCCCCTTGTTCTGTACCTGTTTATTTATCAGCAGTGTCCAAGGAGTGTGGGCTAACAGTAGGACCCACACCGCTGTGCCAGCAGGTGCTTCTCCTCTAGCCAAATCTGTTGAGTGCAGTGGGGTCAGGGCCCGGTGCAAACACTGGAGGAGCCCCTCCCGCTCTTCCCTTCCCTGTTCCTAGCACTGCTGCCCGCGTTATCCGTGTACGTGACAGAGCGGCCAGTCAGCAGGCCCCAGTTGGGTTCCTGCCAGAGGGCTTTCCTTAGGAATTAGATTAGCATGATTGCTGATCTGAACCTGGATGGTGTTATTATCAGTCAGATTTTGTTTGCAAGTGGCTTCTACCTAATCTTAGGACTGGGGGGAGGTTCCTGGGTGTGGGGGCCTAAGCCTGTCTGCCAGCCCTGGACAGGCTGGGCACCCTGAGGTCAAACCTCACCTGGGCTCCACAGCAGGCTCAAGGCCAGCTGGAACTACATACGGGATTCTTCAACGGCAGAAAGAAGTAGCTTCCAGCCTGGGAAGAGGAGCACAGAAAGCAGCTGGCAGGGCTGAATTCTTTGCACCCCACAGTGGGTTGTGTACTCCCTTGTCCCGCTGTCTTTGCTCCTGCTGTCTTGTTAGGGTGTGCGTGTAAGCATCCTTCTCCCTTTTTGCAGGCATTTAAGCCTAGCTTTCACCCACATGTCCATAAAGCTGTGCTCTGCACTGCTGCTCTGGTTTCTGGGGCCATGTGTTCCCACTTGGACTTGAGGTTACTTAGGAGAGCGAGCAGGTGAATGTAGGCCCTGTCTGTTGTTCAGCTCCTGTACCTCACCTAGAGGGGCTGCATTTGCCCTTGTCCATCTGCCACTGCTGTGAGCACGTCACTCATGTTCTCCCCTTTCCCTACAGTGTAAGAGATCAAGAATTGTTACTCTTCCCCCCACAAGCTGCCAAGACTGAAGCCGCCTCAGATTCTGTAAAGCAGAATGACGGTACGTCTCCCCAGTCTCCCCAGCGTATGGGCCTGAGGAGTGGGTGGGTAGGTGCAGTCCCTGGATTGGGTTATTCTGGAGCACCGGGCCTTTCTAAGTCACAGGGCCTCTTGGCAGAGTTAGGGTGGGATTCCCTCTCAGGGTGTCACAGACAGCCCTACATTTCCACGGGGTCGACGGGGGTGAGTGTAATAGGCCTAGGCCGTGCAACTGATTGTTGCCCCCTTTTTTTCTTTTTTCTTTTTTTTGTACCAGGAATCAAACTCATGACCTTGCACTTGCCAGGCAGGTGCTTGTGCCACTGAGCTAAATCTCTGGCCCACTCTTGTAGTTTTTTGAGACACAGTCTCTCTGTGCAGTTCAGGCTGGTCTTGAACTCAAAATGATCCTCCTGCCTCAGCTTTCTGAGTGCTGGGATGACAGATGTGCACCGCTGTGCCCCAAGCCCTTCATGTTCTACTGATGTGCTTATATTTCATCCTTTCCCAACTGGTTTCTGAATGCAGGGCGTTTGAGTGTATGGAAGGACACAGTGCTGTGTCTGAGGACCAGACATTGTGTTTTGATTCATTCCTAAAGGTATAGATAGTGTGTGAACCTGACATTCACTTTTAATTATCTCGACTGGAAACAGTGAAATCTATGTGAGTAGGAACTACGTGAAAAGAACGTGAGCTACATTTTAAAAATGGAGGCCGTGGCGGTGGCACATGCCTTAGCACTCGGAAGGCTGAGGCAGGAGGATGGTTGTGAGTTTGAGGCCAGCCGGAACTGCCCAGCATCTCAACGAAAAAAAAAAGTAGTTGGTGGTTTTGAAGGTAGTTTCTTGTGAAAGCTAGTTGCTTGGTTCCCACGCCTAAGCTGTAGCTGTCTTTTGTCACAGTTAAGTGTTGAAGCACTTCGTTAATTTGTATGCTTCCAGCTGCCTGCAAGGTTTCTGAGAAGAGCATCGCCGACACCCACCTTCCGCAGCCCAGCAGCAAAGCCGCAAATGCTGCCAAGACGCACCGGGGCGGCTGCGTTTCAGACCCACGTGTGGAGCCATGTGGCACCGAGACACGAGCCAGCTCGTTACAGCACACGAGCAGCCACTCGTTACCCACTGAAGACAGCGCGAGTGCAGAAAAACCTGAATCCTGTGATGAAAACAAACAGCCTGGGCCCTCGGGCAGCCAGCAGAGCAGATGGGCCAAGCGCTTGGGCAGCTGCATCAGCAGCCAAGCTCCCAGCACGGAGTGTGTGGGGAAGCAGGAAGAACAGAACCCACTGCACTCAGAGGCTCGCGGGGAGGCCCAGGATGTCCCTTGGGTCACCCTAAATAGCAGCATTTGGAAAGTGAATGAGTGGTTTTCCAGAAGTGACGACATGGTGACATCTGGCCACGTCTGTGACAAGGAGTGGGAATCTGATGCTAAGGAAGCCGGTGTACTCACAGCCCCGGGAGACTCAGGGGGCTTGCCTGTGTCGTCCGTGAAAATTGACTTGCTGGCCAGTGATGCTCAGGAGGCGACAGCCCACACTGGCAGGAGAGCCTTCCCCAAAGGGACAAAGGGCAACGTACAAGATCAAGTGTTCGGGAAAACCTACGGGCGGAAGATGGGACCCCTCAGCATGGGCCTCGCACCCAGGAAGCAACCCGTGCCCGCCCTCACTGCAGAAGCACCGGTGACACCAGAGCAGCCTCTCTGCAAGCCGGTAAAGCGGAGGAGGAGGGCCACGCCATGCCTTCACCCTGAGGATTTTATCAAGCAAGCCGACCTGGCAGTTGCCCAAGAGACTCCTGGGAAGATACCCCGGGGAAGAGGGCAAATGGCAGAGAGCAGTCAGGTGACAAATATTCCTAATGACAGTCATGAGGACGAGACAGAGGGAGGGGATGTTCAGAGGCAGAAGGACCCTGACCCGGAGCAGTCCCTGGAGAATGAGTCCGCGTCCAGCACCAGGGCAGAGCCCGGGAGCAGCACAGGCCGCATGGGCCCAGAGCTCAGCATGCACTTTTCACAGGCTCCCCAGGAAGATAGGCTGGGGCACAGGTCCACGGCCAGCCAGGGGCCCCACCACGGCCCCCCAGATCTCACCGAGCTGCAGAGGGATAATTCTGCCAGCAGTGAGGAGATAACGGAAAAAGGCTCCCAGCAAGTGCCGGGCAGGTGCAGCAGGAAGCTGCGCCTCTCAGGGTACCTGGAAGCTTCCATTGGAACCAAAGAAAGTAAGCAGCCAGGCAAACAGGGAAGGGAGAGACGAACTGAGGCTGCTGGCCCAGCATCCAGGTCAGCAAACATCCCCAGCTCACTCGCTAACACTTCAAGTCCTGCCCAACTTAAAGAATTCGTCAGCCCAGGCCTGCAGAAAGAGGAGGAGGTAGAAGAGAACCCAGAAGCCACCCCAGCATCCGGCAGCACCAGAGACCCCAGAGATCCGGGGTTAAGTGGAGAAAAGGGCTTGCAAACCGGGCTGTCTGCAGGGAGCACCAGCGTCTCACTGGTCCCTGACACCGACTGCAGCTCGCAGGGCAGCGCCTCTTTGCTGGGGGCCGCAGGCCTCAGGCCAGTGTGGAGAGCAGCGCGGCGGTGTGTGGCTCAGTACGTGGCAGTCACAGAGCCCCGGGAGCTTCCGCCCGATACTGGATGTGGTGCAGAAGGTTCCGGTGATCCACTGAGCCTCGAGGTGAGCCACGCCCAGGAGGTGGTCAGTGACATGGAAGACAGCGAGCTGGACATTCAGTATCTGCAGAATACGTTCCAGGCTTCCAGGCGTAGGTCATTTGCTCTGTTTTCAAATTCAGGAAACCCTGAGAAGGGGCCCATGAAGGCCCGTGCCTGCCCAGAGTCCCTGGAGAAACAAAGCCCAGAAGCCTCGGAGCGTGAGCAAATGGAAGGTGCGGGCAGGCAGGGCAGAGCCACGCACACAGTCCCTGGCACCCCAGACCCTGCTGCACCTTCAGGGCCGGAGTGGCCAGGGGCTGGGGCCCCATGCAGCATCCACTGGGCCTCACGGCTCCGCCCATTGGCTCAGGCTGGGGGCGATGAGACCGAGCCCCTCACTGCTGACACACTTGGAATTCTGAGAAACCCGCACCACACGCTGGCAGCTGCTGTCTGGCAGGCCTGTCCTGCGTCACCCGAAGAGGAGGTCAGAAGTGAGAGCATCCTCCAGGGCACGCTGAGCACCAGGCACCATGCTCTGCAGGAAGCCGGCTCGGGTTCAGGCTCGGGCTCTGGTCCTAATGAAGTGGGCTCCAGTGGTGGGCATGGCCCAGCAGCCCTCAAGAGACCCAGGGTGCCTGAGCTGGACGCCGTGCTCAGGTCAGGGTTGCTGCAGCCTGAGGCCTGCAGGCAGGGTCTGCCTGGTGGCCACTGCCAGCAGCCAGAAGCACAGAGACCCGGGGTGAGTGCAGCCTTAGCCCCAGCTGCCTGTACAGGTTTCCCTTCTGGTCCCATCATGGAGAACACGACACAGCCCACGGGAAGCAGTCCTGCTTCCCAGGTCTGTTCCGAGACACCAGATGACCTGCTAGATGAGGACAGAAAGGACAATACCAGCTTTGCTGAGGGTTACATTAGGGAGACGTCTGCTGTTTTTAGCAAAGGTGTCCAGAGAAGACAGTTGAGCGGGAGCCCCAGCCCTCCGACCCACAGGGCTTCGTCCCAGAGTCGCCGAAGAAGGGCGCAGAAGCTGGAGTCTTCGCAGGAGAACATGTCGAGTGAGGACGAGGAGCTTCCCTGCTTCCAGCACCTGCTGTTCGGGAAGGGCACTGGGACTCTTCAGTCCACCAGGCCTAGCACCCTAGCAACGGAGCACGTGTCCAAGGAAACAGAGGGGAGCATGGTGTCGCTAAAAACCAGTTCCCGGGACTGCACTCTCGAACCAGCATTGGTGGTGGTGGCGGAGGCACCCCTGGAACCCCAGCTGGGCGAGGACATCAGATGCTCAGGCAGCTTGTTCTCCTCCCAGTACAGCGCCCCGGAGGACTCTGCCGCCAACACAGACTCCCAGGACCCCTTCCTGACGTGCCACCCCCCTGCTGAGCTTGTGGGGTGTTGCTCTGGGATCCAGGGCATCGTCCTGAGTGACAGAGACGGGGTTTCTGATGATGAGGATGGGGAGGCTGGCCTCGAAGGAGACGGTTGCCACACAGGGCAGAGCACACAGCCACACTCAGGTACCAGAGCCAGGCTCGTGTCTGCCCATGTCTGTCACGTAACCGAGCTGGTGGCCTGTGCCCCACAGGCACCCATCACTGCTGCTTTGCCTTCCTCCTCGATGAGTCAGCTGCCGGCTGGGGTGCTGGCTCCATGGGGGCAGCGTCAGCGTGCGGGCTGGCCATGGACGCGCCTCTGGTGTTTGGGGCCAGGATTCCCGAGGGGAAAGCCCGGTGCCCCAGAGCGAAGAGTTGGGTGGTTTTGCGCAGTGAACCCAGTGCTGCCAAATTGCAGTGCTCCCGGCCGCACCTACCCTGGGGCCTCTTTCTGTTGCTGTTGCAGATGAGGCCGCATCTGGGTATGAGAGCGAGACAAACCATTCTGACACCTGCTCGGGGCTGTCCTCGCAGAGCAGCCTCCTGAACACCCAGGTAGGAGTGCGTGTCCTCAGCGCTGTGTGTGACGTTCTTACATCTGCTAATGGCTTCCTTCCTGCTGGTGATGTGACAGGTTGGGTTGTAAGCTCCTCACGCCACCCTTTGTGTCATCCACCTCTAAATGTCACCCTGCTCACTGCACCACGTGGAGTCAGGAGCTTGGCGGGTGACCCTAACCCTAACTGCCCATCTGTCCTGTAGCAGAAGCAGATGACAGCATCATTGTGTCATGCAAGGGATGTGGGCTGGGTGTGGTGGTACATGCCCGTGATGCCAGCAGCTAAGAAGGCTGAGGCAGGAGGATGAGATTGAGGCCCACCTGGGAGGTGAGCAAGGCCTTGTCCCCACATTAGATACAGTCAATAGCGTGGAGCAGGAGTGGGGCTGTAGCTCAGTGGTAAAGCGCTTGCCTTGTGTGTGCTTGGCCCTGAGTTCAATCCCCAGCCCTGCGCACAGAAGGAACAACGAGGGTGTTTATTCTTGGTACCAAACCAGACTTGTCGGGTTTTCTTCTCATTCAAGAGTAGCTTTTCACTGTTTTGTGGATGTTTTCTGTTTTTGTCTTTTATAACCTACTAGCTGCTGCTTTAGTGCCCAGATGTCATCTTAAAATGAAGAAAGTACGTAATTTGACTTCCTGGACATAGTAAAGGTCATTAATTTGGTTCCTTTGAAGGGGATAACAGTTTTATACTGTTTACAATGTTAGCTCGTGGGAACATTTCTGTAGTCAAGACAGGACACTCTCCTAAGGACAGCCCTGGCTGCTGTGACTCTCTGGGGAGGGGGCATGGATGGGCCTTAGGCTGCGGCCTACGACCTGCCGCCTGCTGCGTCTACAGATCACAGGGTGGGGATGGGGGTCAGTGGCAGAGCCCTTAGTACGAGGAGGTCCAAGGTTTAATCCCTAGAACACCCAGAAAGCCTTCATCTTCCTCACAGAGGCTGTCTCTGGCTCCCCTTTTTATTTTGTAAGGTACATTTTCCAAGCTCTTGTATTCAGAAATCCGGCTGCTCTCAGCTTGTGTTTTCCCACAAGCTGAAATTGTTTGTCTCCCCAGTTGACAGCTTCTCACAGTTACCTCTCTGTGTCCCCAGCACAAGGCCCTGTAGGAGCGCATGCACAGCCCTGGTTGGCAGTGGCAGGTCCACATTCTGTACATGCCATGTGGCCTTTGGTCACTGCCGTCACAGGCGTGTTGTAAGTTGGAGCTGGCCGGCATCAGGTCACCCGTCTGTGGCCCTTTTTCTCACTTCACTGAGAAGGGCAAATGAGTGCCTGTCTCTTCCTGAACTTTCTAAAGTGCTGCGTAATGGTGAGCTGTGAGGTCACACACGTGCATTGTAGGAAACAAGGGAAACACAGATGAACAAGAATCCTCTGTGGACTGGGTGTGGTGGTGCACACGTGTCATCCCAGCACTTGGGAGGCTGAGGCAAGAGGATTGCCATGAGTACAAGCCCAGCTGGAACTACCTAGTGAGGCCCTGTCCAGAAGAAAAGAAAGAAAGAATAAAGAATCATCCGCGGGGGCAGCTTGGGGACCTGTTAACTGAAGTGAGCCATGCGTCAGAGGACAGACACTGTATAATCCTGCTTCCGTGAGAAGTAGATTCAGGGAAGTGAAGTGGAGCAGTGGTTACCCGGGCCTCGGGAGGGGTGTTCTGCAGAGGGCTGAGCACAGTGCCCACCTCTAGTCCCTGCCACTTGGGGGCTGAGGCAGGAGGAGCGCAAGTTGGAGGCTGGCCTGGGCAGCTTATCGAGCCCCCTCTCAAAATAAAGTGAAGAGTAAGGGCCCGGGTGGAACTCACTGGCGGAACTCTGTCTCATGGGTTTGAGGCCCTGATTCCACCCCAGCAAGAAAGAGGTTTGGAAGTACAGTGTGGTGACAGTTACATGAGATAGCAATGCTTAGTATCCCTGAACTGTATGCTTAAAAATGGTTCAGATGAGAATTACAAGATGGACAGAGATGTTTATATTAAGTTTTTTTCTTTTCCTTGGGTTTTTTTGAGACAGGGTCTGGCTGTGTAGTTAAGGCTAGCCTTGAACTCACTGGGTAGCCCAGGCTGGCTTTGAGCTCTTGGCAGTTCTCCTGCCTCAGCCTCCCAAGTGCTGGGATGACAGGGATCACCACCACACCTGGCTTTGTGTTAACTTATTGGTGTAAGAAAACCCTTCCAGGCTTCTTTTTGTGCATACGTAGGGGCATCTGCATACCATGCATACCTGTCTTTTGTTTCCTTCCTTCCTTCCTCCCTTCCTTCCTTGAACTAGAGACTGAATCCAGGACCTCCTACAGTAATTGTGTGGACCTGAGCCCTCATGCGTCTCCCCTGAGCTACACCTCAGCCCCTGTACCTTTTCTTTGAAAGACGTTCAAAGGCCACCGTTCTCTGAAGACTTCCGTTACCATCTAGCTCCAGCATATCATTGAGACCCAGAGCAACTGTCTGCCCGCGAGGCTTCCCAGGCGAGAGGCAGCCCTGCCCTGTGTGCAGCCCTGTCCCTGCCACCCTGGTGGCTAAACATTTGCTTGATCCCTGATGATCTCCTTCGTGTAAATTCTTGCCGTTGGGTTTTTTATCGGATGCAGTTTTATCTTTGGAAGCGTGAAGCCAATTTGTGCCCCTGCAGCCCCGAGCTGTCTTCTTTGCTGGTGCTGGGTCGTGTCCACTTTTACAGTCTCCTGGTCTCTGCCATGGCCCTGCTGTGGGCCTCTGCCGCTGCCCCGATCACAGAGGTGTGGCTTCTACAGGCCTGGAGCCTCCCTAGTGAGCTGTGGTCCCTTGGCCTCCTCTGCAGGATCCGTCGCCATGGTGACTCAGTTGATGGGGGCTTTTCTCTTGCAATTGCTCTGCTCCTTCTTAGCTGTGCACTTGGGGCTGTCGTCACTATGCCTGTCCCCGGATTCTGCCCCTTGTGTTGAAAGGGTTTTGCTGCCAGCGTTTTAGCCCATCTGGCTTAGCCATTCTGTGTTACACTGGACATTTGGAAGCCACTGTTTCTCTGTCCCTGACCTTACTCCCAGAGACCCCTGTCTGCCCAGGGTGCGTTTGCACAGTGCTTTTTGTCAGGCGCCTGCTGGAGACAGAGCCGCCATCACACTGGGGCTCTGTGCTGACAGGGAGTGGCCGAAGTGGGGTCTCCCCTAGGTTTGCTGGTAGAGAGCCGAGGAGGACACAGGAGACGGAGGCCTGACCGGCAGTGATGGTTCCTGGCTGTGTACTGGGCCCCGATTCAGTCTGTCTGCGCCTTCACTGGTTCCTACATTAATCAGCTGCTGCATCCTCACTGTCTGGAAAGGACAAAACCATCCAGGGAGGGGACCCTATGTCCTCCTGGGTAAACTAGCACATTAGCAGCACATGCAACCCACGGATTGAGGGACACACCCCCCCCGCCCCCGCTCCTGGCATGGACATGATTGGTGGGGACTTGGAAAGGAGACGCTGGGGCAGGACCTGAAAGATGAGGACTTCACCATGTGGAAAGCGGCGGTAGCCGCTGCAGAGGTGCGAGGTGTGGAGAGCACAGGAACTGTGGAGCTGTGCTGTGGCACCGGAGTGGGCATGGAGGCCTTGCCAGTGCCCCGTGGGGGATCTGAATGTCGGCGGGATGACTGACCGTTACACAGCACCGTTACACAGGATGAAAGCACTGCTCCCATCCTCTGAGGAAGTGGAAGTTGTGTGGAGAGTAGCACTCCACAGGGTCAGAAGCGGGAGGCTGGGAGACACAGCTGGGTTTGCTCTTCCCAGTGTGTTAGGCTCGCCATGGCCTGTAGGGGCCGACCTCTGAGCCTTAGAGGGATTCCCTGGGTGCTGCAGGTTCTCCAGCTCTGCGCGGTGCAGAGCTCCACTGATTCAGTGCTGCTGCACCCTGAGACCCTGTTGCTCCTCAGTGTCACTGTTCTCGAGTGCCACATGGTGGCAGTGGTGGCGCCGCGGGTCCAGGTTAGCAGTGCACACTGTTGTGGGACCTGAAAGGACATTTTCTGGTCATAGAAGCCTCCTGAAAACTATCAGTGCAGCTGGAGAGAGGAGACAGCTTGTTTTCAGCTGAGGGCGGAGTCACTGTCAGCGACCAGCAGAATAAGCAGTGAAAAGAGTTTGTGTTTACACTGCCCAGCTTGCTGACCATCGCCAGTGTGCCAAGGGTGGAGAAAAACATAAAGAGCTCTTATTGCCTGATGTCTTTGTCAGCTACTTAGATGTAGCTCTTCTTCAGCGCTGTTCTGTGTTTTTGAGACAGTGTCTTGCTAGGAAGCTCAAACTGCTCTTAAACTCACCATGTAACCCAGGCTGACCTGGAACAAGCAGCAGTCCTCCTGCCTCGGCCTCCTGAGTGCTGGGGTGACAGACATGCACCACCACAGCCATCTACTTCTCCAGATGTCCGTCCGCATCCTGAAATGGAGCAACTGGAGACATGTGTGGCCGTGAGCTGAAGAGTCCCTGTCCTTCAGGCTTCTGAGGTCCTAAGAGTGACTCCTCCATGGCGGCTCCTTCTCAAATGAGTTCTGATACCCTGTCCCTTCTTGAATGGCACCACCAGGGTCGTGTCCCCAGCGACAGGATGGTGCCGGTGTAATAAGTGCTTGCCAGGTACACCAATTGGACAGCGAGTTTGCCCTTGGCTTTTTCCTATTTCAGGATGCAGGGTCACCAATCTAGGCAAGATGATGGAGAGTGTTTTTCAAAAAAACTGCAGAAAATGTCATCATCTTACCAGTTTACAAATTGTTGGCTGTTTTGCAGAGCTGGAGATCTCAGGACTCAGGCCTCCTTCATGCTAGTCAAGCGCTTTGCCCCTGAGCTGCACCTTGGCCCTTGTCATTTTGAGCCAGGGCCTCACTTTGTGGCCTAGATTGGCCTCAAACGTGATCTACCTGCCTCAGCCTCCTGAGGAGGGATTCTAGATGTGTGCCACCTCACCTGGCTACTGAACACTCACATAATTTGTAAAGAGTAACTTAAGTGGCTCGTGAATCTCACAGTGCCAAATATTTGAAGCAAAACCTGTGTAAAGTGTTAACAGGTGCATGCTAATATGAACTATCAGTAGAGTCTAGCTGGGTGTGATGGTGCACACCTATAATCCCAGCACTTGCACTCAAAAGGCTGAGACAGGAGGATTGCCTGAGTTCAAGTTTAGCCTGGGCTCCAAAGTAAGTGTGTAAGCATGGTATTTTTTTTACACACTGACTTGTTCCTGTTTCTTTTTGTTTGTTTTCACCTATTTCCCTTACTGGGAATTCAGCCCAGGTCTTCAACCCAGTGGGCCAGTGCTGCACCACTGAGCAGACCTCTGACCCCACTAAAACACCCGACGGTAAAGCAAGTCTGTGGGCGGAGCGGAAGGCGTTTTCCTGTTCTGGCGACACTGGGAAACCCTTTCGGGGCAGGGATTTGCAGGGCAGTGCTTGTCTGAAAGGTGGTAGCCGGAACTTGTGATTCTGTGTGTTGTGACCTCCATCCCACGTTAAAATTAATTGCCGTGACAGACTTTGGATTTGTCACAGTGTGACTCATTTTGCAGCAAAGGGACACCATCCAGGACAACCTCCTGAGGCTGCAGCAGGAGATGGCCCATCTGGAAGCCGTGCTGGAGCGGCATGGGAGCCAGTGCTCCGACAGCTCCGCCTCCATCGTGCCTGACTCCTGCCCCTCTGAGCAGCTGCCAGCCCTGGGACCACACGCGCCAGGCAGAGGTTTGTACGCGGCCTCGTGCTGGGGCCCCCGCACTAAGCGCTTCCCTCCCTAAACCCTCCGCGCTGCCCGATCTCTGCTCGGCTCTTACTTACTGAGCCACTGCACGGGCATTTGAGAGCCTCGGGTCTAATGCCTGCTTACGGCTAATGCACCACTGGGGGGAACTGGGGCGACCATCAGGGTACCCTCTGAGCGGAAATGCCATGGGGCAGTTCTTGTGCTGAGAAGCGGGGGTCACTTGGGTGGCTGGCTGCCGCTAAGCTGCTCTAAAAAGCCGTGGAAAAAAGAAAACCTCAGGGCCGGGGGTGGAGCTCAGTGGCACAAGTAGCTGCCTGGCGAGCTCGAGATTCAGAGTTTGATCCCCGCTACCAAACAAAAAAGGAAAGAAAAAAAAAAAGGAAAGAAAACCGCCGCCTGACTCCTCGTAGCACTTTTCGCAGATCAGAGTGGGGTGCTTCCCGATGTGTAAGAACACATCTACTTCAGAAGCTGAACTTCAACGTTTGTAAATGGAGGGATAGAACATTAGGCAAGGTTGTTTTGTTTTTGTTTTTTTAGCTCTTTCAGTTTTTGTTTTCTGAGGCAGGGTCTCAGTACAAAGTGCAGGCTAGCCTTGAGCTCCCTCTGTACCTGAGACAGGTGGCCTAGAGCCCCTGCCCCAGCCTCCTGAGGCCTGGGGATTGCAAGTATGTGCCACCAAGCCCAGCACTGGCAAGTTTCTAAAAGGGGCAAATGCTGGGCCTGGTGGCTCATTCCTGGCATCCTGGCACAGAAGAGGCTGAAACAGGAGGGTTGTCACAAACCTGGCAATACCCTATCTGGAAGAAAAAAGTTTAGGTTTAAAAAATAAACAGGGGCGAACGTGTAGACATGTAGAAGAGGCTGGCTGTGTGGTGACAGATGCCTGTGATCCCCACAGCCTGGGGCTGAGACAGGATCACAAGTTTGGGCTGCAGAAGGGCTGGGGATACGGCTCAGTACAGAGGCCCTGGGTCCAAGACCAGCAGTAAGCAGGGGACCTGCAGCCCCCGAGTGCTTGGCAAGTACGCCTCAGAGCCCACGCCAGCCCATATTAGCACCCCTTCTCCAGGGAGGCACCGAGGCCTTTGGAACTTACCAGAAACCCAGGTCTGTCCGAACCTCACTCCCAAGTGTGTGCGCCCGGTTCTCGTGTTGAGGTGAAACAGTGGCTCACACAGGAAGAGCTGGGAACCCTGTTGCTATGGCCACATGCCAGGATTATTTCTTAAATGTTTTCTTTGTAATGATGTCTCGGCTTAGTTCAGCCCCACACAGGGAGGCCCGAGTCCGTCCCCAGTGCTGCTCTGTTCTCTGCAAACAGACGGTGTCGACGCCGAGGCACAAGATAGCGCTGCCACTGTGGCTGTGCACGTCTGTGGCTGTCTGGTCTCACAGTGCGGTTCACTGTGCTTCGTTTCTGAGGCCTTCTGAGTACTGGCTTGATTCCAGCCCCAGGCTGGAGCCTGTCCTTGGTGGGGGTGATTTCTCCATCCTGGGAGAGGGCTTTCTGTCCTGTGTTGTGAGGGATGGAATCCAGGGCCTAGCACGGGCTAGGCCAGTGCTTGATTACAGGGCAATGTTTCGGTCCTTTATTTTATTTCAAGATAGGATCTTGCTAAACTCCCCATGCCAGCAGCCCAGATTTTTGATCTTCCTGCCTCGACCTGTTGAAGAGCTGGGATTACAGGTCCACACTACCACACTCGGCTAAGATCCAGACTTCTTAAAGGCGGTCGAGGGTCAGGTGGCAGTACACACTAATCCAGCACTCAGGAGGCTGAGACAGGAGGTTCACCACAAGTACAAGGCAGTAAGACCCTGTCAAAAAAAGAAAAGAAGAGGTTGATGTCAGGCCTTCCACAGCACGGCCTGCTTCCACTTCCACGGCCTGCTCCTCAGCGCAGGTCTCCCTGTTTGTCTGAGGGTCATCCCCAAGCCTGCAGGGTCTGGGTGCAGGTGTGTGTGCTCACTCCCTCTCCACAGGGAACACTCACACCAGATGCTCACAGGTTCCTGGCTTTCCCATCCTCAGAAGCAGGAGCCCACAGAGCAACCAGGACTTCTCAGGCCCCGCTGAGCCGGCCCACCCCAGGCCATATTCTGGCCCTGGAGCACTTGATAAATACGTCTCAGCTCCTTGCTGGGAATTCTGAATCCATAGGGCGGATAGGTTCTGTGCTATTCAAAGCCAGATGCTGTTCACCCCGGTGCTGTATTTATCGTTCCCTGAGTGCTTAACTTCCTCCCAGGGGTTTATTCTTGATTCTTCCAATACTTTTTGCACCAAGCTTGCAGTGAATTTACTAAGTCTTCAGCCCAGCCCATGTGGCCCACCCATAAGGACTTGGTGCGGTAAGACAGCGGATGGCTCAGGGGCCTCCAGACCCCGACTGCTCTGCCCCAGACAAGCAGGCGCTGCACCCGGCCGTGGCTGGGCTTGCTGTGCAGGGAGTGGAGGGAGCTTAGGGAAGGAGCCACTGGCAGCGCCTCTTGGGCAGTTTTTGTTTCATTTGCCTGCTCTTTGTTTGTTTTGTTGGCAGCGCTGGGGGTTGAGCCAGGGCCTGGCGCACGCCGCAGCTCCAGCTCCAGTCGGATTTTCATAGCTGGACTGTGCAGAAGTTTTCACGCCGCTCCTTCAGCCTCTAATGATTAGTACTGCCTGGCGTCATTCTTTGGAAGCTGCTCATTATACCCTTTGTCAGTTGTCAGTCAGTGTTTGGGGAAGGGTGACACCTAGATCCGGGCCAGCTGGTAGCTTGGGGCAGAGTTGTGTTCCTAGAAACTCCAGGCCTGGGAAAGGAGCATAAAGGAAACTGAATAATGCGATTGAAGATTAGCTCAGGAAATCAATAGATACTTCCCCCTGGCTAGCTACTGTCTTAAAAAGGAGCTTAATTAATGCAACCTTTTGTTTCATTTTTCCTCCTCAGTTACGGATTTTAGTGTTTCTAATAAAAGCTCAAAATGAATTACAGTCATCAGTGACTTCATAATGTACAGAACACATTTCTAATTGCTAACTTTGTTTTTGCTGTTTAAACATTTCTTCTTCCTGGGCTGGGGATTTAGCTCAGTGGCTTAAGTGCTTGCCTGGTAAGCGCAAGGTCATGAGTTCAATCCCCAGGACCAAAAAGAAAAAAAAAAAAAAAAACATTTCTTCTTCCTGGAAGATAGCAGATACATTTGGAGGAATTAATAAGTAAAAGAGGTGTGCTGCTGCTAGCCGCCTGCGAGCCCGAGGCAGGAGGATGGTGGTTCGAGCCCAGGCTGGGTTCCTGCATGCGCCAGTCCCTCGCTGGGTTTAATCCCCACTGCTCCAAAACTAAATCAGTTGGCGAAATAAAAACATTCTGCCATGCCAGAACTGTGCCTCACGTCTGTCGTGTTTGTCCCCTCTTGGTGCCACTTCACCATTAGTTTCTGTCTTGGTTACTTTCTCATTGCTGAGACAAAATACCCAACACCCAGGAGGAAAGGCTCATGTAGCTCACGGTGTGGAGAAGTTTCCACCCACAGTAAGAAGTCAGTACCCTCACCTGCACAGTCCCCACCAGGACAAAGCCGCTGTCTGTGTTTTCTCTTCCGTTTAAAGCAGGGTTAGCCTTGGAGGGAAGTAACAAATACCCTGTGGACTGCAGTCCCCCGGCCCTCTCTGCGGACAAGCACCATGAGTCTCTGCACCGTCCCACCTGTGAAGGAGCTGAAAGGTACGAAATATCAGGTTATGGCCGTTGAAGTGACATTTTTCCTATGTCAGTCTCTGGTGATTTTTTTCTCCCCTACTTGCCACAGTGTTTGGGGCGCTGATGTCCTGACTCACGTCGCTGTGGGCGCATCCTTTGTTTAACCGGCTGGGGTTTGGATTTGATATGAGACTCTAGCTTTCTGTGTTGTGTTTGTTTCCTTTTGTTGGGCACAGGGTCCTGCTATGGGGCCCAGCTGGCCTTTAATTTACGGTGCTCTTCTGCCTCAGCTTTGAGGGCCGGGATCTCAGGGTGCCCCACCACGCCTGGCTAAGACTAGATGGCACTTCTGTTTTCAGAAGCACTCAGAGCCCTGGGAATCACACATCTTAACAGTCCAGGAAGGAAAAGGAATTCATTTAGGACCCATGCTGTATATATGTGGTTTTTGTAAATTTATGTTTTGAAAATGGTGACAGATTGTCACTAATGAACCACATTATCTTTTCCAAGCCCTCTAACTTTAGAATCAAGAATGTATTTCTGAGGCTAACCTACTGGCCTTGTCTTTGGTACAAGGAGAGCAAGGATCTGACCTGTGGGCACTGAACACCTCATCGGTGAGCTTTAACTGAATGAGCTGGCTGCCCATTTATTACGCAAATGAAAGCTGGACCTGGTGGCGCACGCCCATCATCCTAGCACTCAGGAGGCTGAGCCAAGAGGGTCACTGCAAATTCCATGCCAGCCTGACCTACATAGTGAGACCCTGACTCAAAAAAAAAAACAAAAAACAAAAAAAAAAAACCAAAGTATTTCTGTTCCTTCTCTTCCTGCCTCGGGCGCCGCAGAGGTTTCTGTCCCAGAAGC
Organism: Dolichotis patagonum; assembly: GCA_004027295.1. Taxonomy (NCBI): domain Eukaryota; kingdom Metazoa; phylum Chordata; class Mammalia; order Rodentia; family Caviidae; genus Dolichotis; species Dolichotis patagonum. The sequence continues at coordinate 11,578 of PVJX010005196.1, read as the reverse complement.
TGCACGTGGATGCGCTCCCGCCCTCTGCTAGGCAGCTGGAGAGTAGCAGTCCAGGTCTTGCTCGGCTTCCAGCCCCGAAGCCCCTGTGCCGGCCCATAGTAAGAACCCAGTGATTATTTCAGTGCATTCATCTGTGAGCCCCTTTAAACCTATGGACAGTTGTCTTTTTTTTCCTGTCAAATCTAGGGTTTGTGGGAATCAAATCAAACCCACAGCCTTACGCACGTAGGCAAGTCTCCTACCACTGAGCTCAGCCTTGATAAAATCCTTGTTTTGTAAAGTCCTAAAGGACTGCCGGCTGGGCCCAGGTGCATGTGTAACAAGATTGAGGAGTTGGCTTTGCCCCAGTGCCGGGGAGAAGCCCTGGCCCTGCGCTCCGGGCGCACGCTCCTCCACTGAGGCCAAGCTGGCTGTTGTTTTCAGAGTGACGTTAGGTATGGAAAAGGCATGGAAGAGGGGTGAGTCTGTGGGTTCTGCCAAAGTCAGGTCAGGAGGACGAGTGTGGAGACGGCAGCACGAACCCACTGTCCACCTCCTCAGGCATCCTCCTGGACTCGGGCAGAACAGTGTGTGGAATTTGGGTGGCAGTGGGTGGCGGAGTGAGAGCTGCTGCCAGGCTCCTGAAGAGCTCAGAGACTGCCTCTGCTGGCTGTGGGGGCCATGGTAAAGGGCCCTGCCCTGCAGGGGCATCTGGGTCAGAGGTCTGGGCTGCCGCGTGGGCTTCAGCAGGGGCTCCTCGCCTCTGCCAGTGCGCTGCTGGCTCACGCCTTTCCCTGGAGCAGGATGCAGGTTCATCTTCTGGCTGGTGGTGACAGTGTCTCTCCCCTCGGCTCTCCAGGACATCCCCTCCCAGGTCCCGCGTGGCCAGTGGCAGGCGGTCTGCACACAGCCAGCCCAGGAGGTCGAAGGACAGAGGCCACCCTGCCCCAGAGCAGCTGGCCGAGGCTGTGTGTGTGGGGGAGAAGGGACTGGGAGAGTCGGGCCCGCACCATCCAACGGCACCAGTGCATCTGCCATGCCAGAAGCCAGGTACTGCTGCCTCCAACAGGAAAATGGCTTTGATTCTGCCACAAGCTCAATGAGATAATCTGCTACGCGGCTCCCAGTGGACGGGTCTATTGTGGGTCTTCTGTTATATTTAAGCCTGTGTTTGAAAAGTTTGAATGTTGCCAGGCACTTGGGAGGCCGAGGCAGGAAGATCCCTGCGAGTTTATGGCCAGCATGTGCTACATAGTGAGACCCTGTCTTAAAACAAGAAACCAAAAACTTGAGTGTCCGTCTAAGTTCCCTTGAAAATTGTCACAGCTCTTCGTGTCTCTATTTTGGGAAAGCTTTCCCGTGTTCTAAATGTTTTACTTCAACTGTTAGAGAAGTATTTGAAGCCCTGGAACAAAGGTTTAGGCCTGTGCTTTGTTGAAAAAGGAGCCAGCTCCAAAGCAAATCCATGTCTTCAGTAAGTGAATGACTACAAATTACTGTGTTTTATACGTCCTAAGTCACTTCTGATGAGGGGTATGTTTTATGGCTTGTGAATCACACTTCTTGAGGAGATGGAGCGCGTTCAGGGTAGTGCGGCCATAGGTGTTTTCTCGTCTTTTTGAGACAAGAGTCTCCATATGTAGTTCAGGCCATTCTTGAGCTCACTTTGCAGCCTAGGTTGACCTCAAACTCAAGGATCTTCCTGCCTCAGCCTCCCTAATGCTGGCATTACAGATGTGCACCACCACACTTGGCTTATAAATCAAACTTAATCAGGAAAGTAACTTTTTAATTAATCCTCAAAACCTTCCTATCATAAAAGGCGCTCTTTGGCATTGAGTGTGCTGTTTAGCCATGTTCCTCTGGGTCGCTCTGGGGATCTGTGCCTTCTGCACAGCACTTTCATCCCTAGTGGAGTGGCGTGTCCCGAGGTGTTCCGGGGATTGTCCCTTGCTGCTCTTTGATGATCGCATCTGCTGGTTCATGAATCAGGGATGTCAGCAGTGGTGAAACAAACATAGTCATAATTTTCAGTATCTTCCACCTTACAGGAAATTAAAAGTGAGGGATAAGCTGAGCACGGTGGCACACCCTATTACCTCTGCACTTGGGAGGCTGAGGCAGGAGGAGCACTGTGAATTTGAGGCCAGCCTGGGCCACAGAGCAAGAACCTGACTGCAACCCCCTTCCCCCCCAAAAAAGATAGATAGATAGATAGATAGATAGATAGATAGATATTTGACAATTTAATCATATTAGACACCTAGGTCATTTCTTAAATCACACTGTTGTAAATACCATTTCAATGCATATATGGTTAAACTTCTGCATTGTTTCCTTAGGCTGTATTGCTTGTTTATTTTTGTTTTTTGAGGCAGGGTCTTGCTATGTAGCCCAGGCTGGTCTGGAACTTGAGGGGATCTTCCTGCCTTAGCCTCTTGGGTGCTGGGATTTCAGGTCTACACCACTATGCCCAGCCTGAGGCTGCATTTTTTTTTTTTTTTGTAATTTTTATTTAAAGAGAAAAAAACAAAGAAAACCACCAAACAAAACAGAAAAAGGATAGCAACAGTATAGAATTCCAAAGGCAAAAAATAAAAGAACAACAACAAAACAAAAACAAAAACACTAAGAAATCCGCCACTTGATAAGTTATGTACTGTCATCATTGGAAATAGTTGTTCAAGTTACAAAATTAAAGCACACAAAGTAGACATTCAAACAGTGAGACTGTTAACAGTTCTGCTCAACAATCTAACAAAAACAGTAATGTGGGCATCTATCGTACACACTTAAACATACGTGCAGTTATGTCCTTTAGAGTACTTTCTTTTCCCCTCTCTTTGTGTGTGTGTGTGTGTGTGTGTATATATATATTTTTTTAATTTTATTTTAAGGGGGGTAAAATTAAACACAACAACAGAATGGGACATGAGAAAGCACAAATTTCAAAGCTAGACAACCCAAGATTTTTACTATCTGTCATATTGTCTCACGTTCTCTTCCAAATGGTTGTCCATATCTTTGCATACGGGGAGCTCACACTAAATAACATATCAATCTTTTCACAAGATGTGTAGTTCACTGGCTCCCACTTGCTAAGGGGGGGAGGGACACGGGACGGGACAGGACGACATGGGATGTTCGATTCTCAGCTCGCGCCTCACATCCACCCCCCAGAGAGGGGATGAGGCTGCATTTCTAAAACTAAAACTAAAACTACACTGAAAGCGAAAACACAGGTTGTGGCTTTTGCCCTGTTAAACTGTACGGTCCTTTAGAAGAAGGCAGCCCTGCACCTCTGCCACTGTGGATTCGTGTACCCATTTCTTCTCTCATCCTTGCTTCATGCTTCTCTTTCGTTCTTAGCAGAGACTAGCGCCTGCTCATTGCAGAGTCGCTGTTGTGTCGTTAAACCTCTCTTGTTCCCTTCAGTGGGTACCTCTGACCCGGAATCCGGAACCAGCCTCTTCCCAGACAGCCCTGAACCTGAGGCCGCCAAAGATGGAGCCCCCTTGGCTTGGAAATTACCTCAGGGCCAAGTTGCACAGCCTGCTTGGAACCCAGCTGCTGCTCAGCCCCCTAACCCTGCTGGGGGAGCCTCAAGGCAAGAAGACTCGAGCACAGGACCAGTCCCCAGGAGAGTGTCCCTGGTGGTGTCGGGCCTGAGCGCCAGGGAGTCGGTGAGTGTCACATGCAGCTTCACAGTGGCCATAGATGGTGTCCCAGAAGTACCCGGGACCGGTCCCTGTAGCAGGAAATCTAGGAAGTAAGCGCAACTGTCTCATTTGATTTCATTTCCATTCCTGATTTCTGAAAATTCACATCTAAATAAAGCTTAGGACTGGGTTTTCTAATATACTTGCTTGAGATTAATAGTAGCAGAGAGGGGTGCTCTGGCATAGGGCACGAAGCTCTCGAATTAGAACTAGAATCTTCACTCTCTGCGCTGATGCACCAAAGGGGGCTCCCCCTGAAGGGGGTGTCTTCCCGCCTCTGGCCACGTCAGACTGGGCGCTCGTGAGTGCGGCTAAACACCCCTGCTCCCAGGCCCGCTGCTGGACACCGGACGCCGGCCTTTCTCAGTGTGTTTGGCTTTGTCCTGGCTGCAAGACAGCTGCTCATAGCAGCCTTGTCGTCACTGCCCTGCAACCTTGGGCCCCTCGGAATGGGTATTTTTTCTCAGTGTAGAGAACACTCAAGTTAAAACCACTGAAGCCAAGCCTACATGTACTGGTGCATGCCTATAATCCCAGCACTCGGGAGGTTGAGGCAGGAGGATCATTGCAAGTTCAAGCCCATCCTGAGCTACAAAGCTCAAGGACAGCCTGAACTACATAGGGAGACCCTGTCTCAAAAAGACAACAAAAAAAACCACGAAGCCTGTTTAGTCTTTTGTGGCGTGAGGGAGAGCAGAAGAGAAAAAGCCTTTCTTGAGGGGGGTGGGAGGGCTGCCGAAGAGGCAGACACCCTCTGGAAGCTTCTGGAAAGAACTGTGGACTTTATTTGGAATTTAACAGGGGTCAGAGTTACAGGGGCAGGTGGAGTGACTTTTAACAGCTGATTGAAGGAGCGTTTGCACTTGGCCAAAAGCGGGAAGTTTGCCTTTGAGTTTGGGGAAAGGAAGCAGGGAGGAGAAGCCTGTCAAAGCTGCCTGTGGGCTCAGACAGTGGGGCTCCGCTCTCCCCTGGACCAGCGGCAGCGTGCGCTTCTCTGATGTGGCAGCGCCCCAGACTGGGATTCATTAGCGGCTGCCTCGCACCCGCCTGAGAGACGGGCGCCTTGCAGGGCCCCTCAGCCCTGTGGCCTGCTGGCCTGGCCCTGGCCAGTGACGCAGCGTCACCTCCTCCACAGTCGGCTGTGTTGCCGGACTGGGAGACCTGAGGTGGTGACCGCTATTCCTGGCCACACGGCCCAGCCTGCTCTGGCGCCGAACCTTGACCAGCTGCCCACACAACTGGTTTCCCCAAAATCCTGAGCGGGTGAGTTAGCACCTTGGTGGTGGAGCTGAACTCTGCAGAGGTTGCGCAGTGCCCCCTTCTTGTTTTGGGCCATCCTGAGCTGCAGACTCAGCTGCACATGGTCTGTAAATAGGCAGAGGAGACCTGGGCTGTTTCGGGCTGCAGAGGTGCGTAGGTTTATGATGAAAGCAGCGGATGCGTGATGTGTGACTGACCCTAAGCCCGCACTGGGGCGATCTTTTCAGCAGTCACTTTCTAACCACACACTGTTCACTTGCTGAGGGCAGCGGCACTGGGGAACCCCTGGCATCAGCTCCTCCAGCCAGCCATTCTCCAGGCCCTGTGGCCAGGTGACCAGTGCCCAGAGTGGTGGGGGGTGGGCCAGGACACCTCAGTCCCAAGGACAGAGCTCCCCACAGACGGGAGCCACCAGTCCCTGGCCCTGCCCCTAAGGGACCTGGCTCAATTCTTTGCTGCCCTCTGGCTTTTATTTGTCCAACAGATGATACCTAGAGAGGCCTCTGGGTTCCACTGGGGAGCATGAGTCTTGCAGCCCACTCCTTAGGACACAGTCAGCAGCTTTGACACTGGCTGTAGAGGCGTCTTAACTTGAGTGTTGTCACTGAGAATTGAATCTTGGTTTTAAGGCACATAATATTCTTTTCCTTTCAGCATTAGCTTTCTGTGTAGAGGAGTTACCTCCCAGCTCCTGAACGTAGGCTGAAAAGCCTAAATTACAGTAGAGCATGGCTCCACAAGGAGACTGTCGCGGGGATGAAAGGGTATCTGCTGCTAAAGACTGAATATTGGCAATCTGTGATCATGTCTGCCAGTTCTGTACGAGACTGTATTACGATGTCTTCTTCCGATTCGTGTATCAGTTTGGTTAAATTACTCATTTTGAGACTTCAGGCAAGTCTTAATAAAGAGGAAGCACCCTTTCTGAGAAAAGTGGAGATCACAGTGCTCCACTCACAGCCAGGACGGGGACCCCTTCAGAGCCCAAGTGACGATGGACAGCCCACTGTGGGTCCCCACCCACCGCTGCCTGCTTCGGTCTGTTGGAACACAACCTCTGGTTTGTTTCAGATGCTGGTGCAGAAGTTTGCCAGGAAACACCGCATGGTACTGACCAGTGTGGTCACCGAAGAGACCACGCATGTGGTCATGAAGACAGGTGAGTGCGGCCCCCAAGTCACGCCTGGCCTACGGTGGCAGCGCAGGCTCCGCCTGTGGCCTCAGCTCTAGGCCTCTGTGGTGTAAAGTTAGACCCGGGGTCAGAGGGTGGCACTCTTGGCACCAGGTGCCACAGCAAGGGACACGACAAACCAGTCACTGTAGAACAAATGTCATGAAAGTTGAAAATATTGTAAGTAATAAGTTTGAATCAAAGCTGATGAAAGGCGAAAAGAAAGCTTTTTTTTTGGTACCAGGGGTCGAATTCACAACTGTGTGCTTGTAAGGCAGGCATTTATGCCACCAAATCCCCAGCCCGAAAAGAAAGCTTTAAACAGAGGCAGAGCAGCATTTACTACTTTTGAATTGAAAATGAGCTATAGTTTCTCAGTGCAAAGCCTATCACTCAATCAGCTTTTGTAGTGGTTGCAAAAGAGCTCCACATCATGTCAGGGGTCTTGTGGCCAAGTCCCTGCCACAGTATCTGTAGCAGGTCTGCCACCGAGGGTGCAGGGAAGTGCAGCGCTCCTCTGGGGGCCACCACCTCTCCTGGGGGTTTTGGAAACACTGGGACACAGCGGAAGGGGTTCTGTGCCTGGGGGAAGCCTGGAACGCCTGTTGGTGGGAACCCGAAGGGGTGGGTGGGATCTGGGGAAGGCTGGTCACAGTGGTGGCTCAGGCCCAGGACTCAGCGCAGTGTTCTGTCCCGTTAGCAGCTAACAGAGCCGGGGTCCCCACCCCAGGGTGCTCAGCCCTGCCTGCTGCGGCTTGGCTGACCCCATGACCAAAATGCCGGGGCTCCAGAAGGCAGGGTGGGTGTTTCCTCTGCCCTCTGGGGTTCCAGAGATCCTGGGGGCCGTGTAGCCGTAGGTCCACAGCGGTGCTGAGGTGCTTTGGCCCTGGAGCAGCGCCGTCCTGCTGGGGCTTCTCTTAGCCTGTGTCCTTCACCTGCAGATGCCGACCTTGTGTGCGAGCGGACGCTGAAGTACTTCCTGGGCGTCGCGGGAGGAAGATGGGTGGTGAGCCACCTCTGTGAGTGCGCGTGCGGTGTCCCCGAAAGCGCCTCAGAGCTGCATCTTTACACCAAGGCTTTAGCACCTCAGCGTTTTGCTAATGCCGAGTCTGAATCACCCAGAAGGTGACACAGAGCTGACTTTATCTTCAGTGAACATCGAGTTGTTCCCTTCCGATGAGCTGACGAGGTTGGGGCAATGGGTTTCTTTCCTGACTCGCAGAACCCAATCTGCCCTGCAGTGCCAGCAGGGTGGGGGGGCAGCATCACCCCTGTGTCTCCGTCTCTGGGGGCTCCTCACCTCCCGGGGCCCAGCACACCCCGCTCCTCTCGGGTGTGGCCACACTCCCTCCTTGGTGACCGTGTCTTCTGTGCTTTCTGCAGGGGTGACCCAGTCGATGAAGGCGAGCAGGGTGCTGGACGAGGTGGGTACCGGCAGTGCCACTTGGGTGAGGCTCGTCACAGTGCACCACTCCCTTTGCTGAAGTGCAGCTGTCTGCAGACTCCCCGACGGTGGCCCCCTTGGTTCTGGGCGTCCCAAGAAGCTGTCCTGTTGGGGGTGGCGCTCACAAGAGCCACAGACAAGGCCCCCAAACCTTAAAGGTGTGGAAACCCTGTAGGGAAAGGGCCACCCGCGTCCTGCAGGCCAGGGCCCCGAGTTTGGAAATAGGGTTTCTCCAGAGCCTCTGCTCTTCATGCTGCCGAGTTTGGAGAGGTAGATAGGATGAGGTGGGGGAGGAAGATAATTTTAAAACAGCCACAAGCTGCTGATACAATAGATCAGGCCAAGGAAAATGGGAGAAGCAGCGTTAAATGGTTCCGTGCTGTCTGGGTATTAGTAGTTGAATCAGTGCCTCTGTGTGCCAGGCCCCAGGAGCACAGCGTGAGCGGACGGTTAGTGCTGGCCATGGCATGGATCAGGGTCCGGGCAGGGGAGGGCAGAGTGCGCCACCAGCCAGGGCTGCCCAGGCCAGCAGGCTTGTGGGCCAGGCCATGGCGGGGCCCTTCCATCGGGCAGGCCGGGGAGAGTGGTGTAGAAAGGTTGAGCTGAGACCTCCGTGATGTGAAAACATTTCCTATAAAATGTGGAGAGCCACACTGCGTGACGGTGCATACCTGTGACCCCGGCACCCTGGGAGGCTGAGGCAGAAGGATCATAAGTTCAAGCCCAGCCAGGCAACCCAGTGACTCAGCAAGACTGTGTCTTAAAAAGAAAATTGGAGCCGTGCATGGTGGCTCATACCTATATCGGAAGGCTGAGGCAGGAAGATCCTTGCAAGTTTGAGACCAGCCTGGGCTAATAAGTGAGCTCTCAAGGCCAGCTTGTACTGCACAGCAAGACCCTGTCTCAAAAAGACAAGAAGGAAGGAAGGGAGGGAGGAAGGAAGGAAAGAGAAGAGAGGAGAAGAGAAGAAAAAGTGGATGGAAAGGCCTGGGAATGCAGCTACAGGAACATGCAGGGTTTAACCCCAGGTAGTAGGGATCAGAGAAAAAAAATAAAGCATGAAGGTCTTGCGAAGTGGGCTTGGTTTATTAAGAAAAATCAGCCCTGGACCAGGGATACAGCCCAGCAGCACAGCACCTGCCTGGCAGGCGTGAGGCCTGGCGGTGGAGGAAGCCAGGTTCTCTTGGGCTTGTGCCTGCGCGGCAGCGCGGAAGTCAAGAACAGTAAGTGGGGGCACAGGGCAGCATGGGACCAGAAGCTCTGTCCTGGTGCTGGGATTTCTGCTGGACACTCAGGGAGGTGAAGTAGGCAGGTGACGTGTTTGGAATTCGAGGGTGACAGGACCGTGGACACAAAGTCCTCTCACACAGGCGGCAGATGTGTCCCTGGACTTCCCCTCCATGTGCCCATCCCTTGGTCAGAGCTGGTGGTCACGATCTTCACTTCATTTTTCTTTGTGGTATGCTTAGCAGCGTGTGAGCTTCCCTGTAGTCCGAGTTTCAGTGAGACTCCTTCCAGAGCTTTCTTCCCCAGTCCCTTCCTGAGGTCGAAGCTCCCCCGCCCTGGCCTTCGTTCTCTCTTCTTCCCCGGCCCTCGAGGTGACAGGAAGAGCCCCTGTTCCTCGAGGTGGCTGTGTCTTTGCTCATTTGGGCTTCATTAACTTCCTCACCCGTGGAGACCTGGAAAGCCCCTCCTTCCTCAGTGGGCAGCGCGCGGCCGATGTAAGGGCCGGGGTGCCTGGTTCTGTCCATGTCCACACGGCGCTGGCCTCTTCAGAAGGAAAACGGGCACTGCCAGTCTGGCCGCGCTGGCCCGGGGGTGCAGCGCCAGTTTGCTCCTGCTTGTGGATTGCTGATGGCTGGCTCCCGTGTGCCCACCCAGATCCTGAGCAAGGAGCTCCTGTGTTTGTTATGCACCCACTCGGTCACAGGCCCATGCGTTGGCTCTGCTGCCCCTGCTGGCCACTACTTTCTGCTGACCACGGTGCTTTGGCCTGGGTCTCTTGCAGCGTGATTTCGAAGTCAGAGGAGATGTGATCAATGGAAGGAACCATCAAGGTCCGAAGCGTGCGAGGGAGTCCCCGGACAGGAAGGTGAGCAGATAGGGGCCAAGCAGGCCGTGTGACCAGGGTCCGGTGTGGGATTTAGACTGGGCTGGGAGGCAGCAGAGCTGGGGTTAATCCGGGGTGGGCCCAGCCTCTGGCACACGGCTGTGGAGAAGCACAGAGCGGAGTGGGGAGTAGTCTGTGCCCACCTCCTGATAGAGCCAGGAGGTCTAGGAGCTTGAGGCCAACTCGGCCGGATTTACACCCCCTGACTCAGCACGGTGGGGGGCTGAGGGTGCATCCAGGTGGCAGCACGTGCAAGGCTCTGGGTTCAGGCCCACAGCTAACATTTATTTATAGTGTTTACTGTGCATGCGCTAAGCGATCAACAATACTGTAACTGCTTTACAACTCTATGAAGTGTGTAATATCATGCCTACTAGACTGGCCTTGAACTGCAACCCTCCTGCCTCAGCCTCCCGAGTGCTGGGACCCAGCAAGGCACCACCATGCCTGGTTTGTTCTCTGTTTTGTAAGAACTCTGAGATTCAGAGAGGGTGAGAGTAGTGCCCAGGGTCACACAGCAAGTAAGTAATGGAAGCAAGAGTTGAGCCTAGGCGGCTTCCTCGGGACTGAAACTGAACACCGTGGGGTCTGAGAGTTTCACAAGACCGTGTGGAGCTCACAGGTGCTCACACCTGCCCCAGCTGAGCTCAGCTTCTGGTCTGCGCTTGCACACGTGTCCCCCAGCACTTCGGCACTTCCCCCAAGTGCCTGCTGGCCTCCCAGCAGCTTGCCAGAAGTGGCTTCCAAGGAAACTGCTTTGGTTCATCACTCTTGTTTATTTTGGGGGTGTTGGTTTGGTTTGATTTGGCTTTTTCAGGCAGGATCTTGCTATATAGCCCAGCTGGAGGATTGAACTTGTATGATCCTCCTGCCTCAGCTTCCTGAGTGCTACTGCCACACTGGCTGGAAAGCCACTCTGGAGGTGGCCTCAAGCCAAGGCTGGAACCCAAGCCCTGGGGCAGCCACACTGCTTGCTGCCCGAGCCCAGCAGGCTCCGAGCAGAACCCACACCTTTACAGGCACTCTGGGCTTTTTCCGTCATGCCAGCTGGTAGTGGCAGAAAGGACCTGGACAGGGGAGTGACATTCTGAGGACAGCACCTGGCACCACGGCGTTGAGGGCCAGCGGCAATTCCGTGGTTGCAGCTGGATGCCCTCAGCGGGGTGGGCCTTGTGTGGCTGCTGCAGAGCCAGGATCTCAGGCTCTGTCAGCTGGTAAGGGACATGGGGGACACCGATGCGAGGATGCGAGCTGTCACTGAAGACAGAGACGGTAGCCTGCCGGTCTTTCTCTATCCTGTCTGGGTGGGGGGTGTGGACACATGTGTCCAGGAGGGGCATCGCTTCTGGTCTGGACATCACCTCCTGCCTGGTCTCTTGGAGGCCAGCTGGGTCCCTGGCACAGGCACTTCTCCTTTCAGTGGAGCGGGGAAGTAGGCAGGTGCAGCCCACGAGAGCTGCCTAGTACCCCGAGGGACCCCTGTCCACTCTCCCCCTTGGTCCCAGCTACTCTAAGGGAGATACAGGGCAACACTGTGCTGGGTGGTCCCCATGTTCCCAGCCCTGAGGCCCTGCATGGGCTGTGCAAGACCTTGGGTGCTGTCCAGCTCCCTGGCCACGTCACGTGAGCAGATTCAGGTGGACTAGAAGCCGGCTCCTGGATGCACCCGTGATTCTGGTGCCCGCAGCCACAGCTCCTGGCCTGGCAGATCTGGAGCCTGTCCAGCAACGCTGCCAGCCTTGGAGGTAGAAGTCACCCGGGCTGTGTCATCAGGAATGGCTCTGCTTCCAGACTCAGCTGGGAAGCCCATCCTGGGCGTCCCCGGGCAGCCGAGGTCAGGGCTGCCGGGGCCCAAGGGCGTGGCTTTCCCACAGTCCTGACCTCTCAGGAAACAG
>PVJX010005195.1:85000-87400 GCA_004027295.1 Dolichotis patagonum | reverse complement strand
ATATATATATATATATAAAGATTCTGTTACAGTATAAACCATATGTAATATGGTTCTTAATGTTTGGACAAGGTTACTACAGAATTTCGAATATCTTTATGAAAGCAGAACATTTTCAAACAGCAACTTGGGTTCAAACTATGAAAAAGTCACTTGAATTAAAAAACACTGTTTTTTATTATTTACAAAGTAATCAAGAAAAAGTAACAAATAGAACTTCAAGAAAAATTGTCCAATTGTGTGCACCAAAGTATAGTATTGGGTTACAGTATAGCTCATCAGCACAGTGCCTGCCTGGCAAGCGCAAGGTCCTGAGTTTAATTCCTAGTACCAAAAAAAAAAAAAAAAAAGGACAGTATTAAGAGATTAAAAAGGCAACCAACTGAATGGGAGAAAATATTTACAAATCATATATCCAAAATATATAGAAAAGTCCTTTTTTAAATAAAAGAATTATTACATGATTGCCATACATAGTGATTATATTTATGATGAGGAATTCACATGTACATTTCACATCATAATTCTTTTTACTTCCCTTTTCCTTCCCCTCCCTTCTTCCTCTCTCTATCTCTAGATTCCCTTTCCATTTACAAGGAGCTATCTCCTTGCTTCCTACTATCTATCTTTTATTTTGCCATTTAATTTATTTATACTTTGAGTTTCTCCTATAAGAGAAATCGTGATATTTAAGATTATGGGTCTGATTTATTTCACTTGGTATTACAGTGTCAAGGTGTATCCACTTTCCCACAAATGATTGAAGTTTACTCTTCTTTATGAGAGAGTAATACTCTATTGTATGTAAATGCTACATTTTCTTTAACCACTCATCTGTTGATGGACAAATGGCCCACTTCCAAGATTTAGCCATTATGAATTGTGTTGCTATAAACACAGCTATGCAAGTATCACTGTAATATGATGTCTTTAACTGTTTCTGGAAGATACTTAAAAAGGACATAATCTGGGTCAAATGGAATTTCTACTTTTAGATTTTGAGGAATCTCCATACTCATTTCTAGTGATTGTATTAGTTTACCTTTTCCCCAACAATATAGAAGGGTTCCTTTCCCCCCAAAGTTTCATCAGCATATGTTATTATGTGTATTTGATATCTTGATGATAACCATTCTCTCTACAGGAAGATGGAATCTCAGTGTTGTTTCAACTTGTATTCCTCTAATGGCCAGAGATACCAAAACTTTGTTCATGTATTTATTGGCTATTTGTGGTTTTTCTGAGAACTCTTTATTCATTTCAGTTTCCACTTTTGATGGGTCTTTTATTTTGGGAGTACCTAATATTTTAGTTCTTTATATATCCTAGTTGTTAGTCCTCTGTCTGAGGAGCAGTTGGCAAAAATATTTTAGCATTTTATAAGTTGTCTCCAACTCTTGTTGTTGTTTCCTTTGCTGTGTGGAAGCTTTTAATTTGATATATTGTAACCCCATTTGTTGATTCTTGATGCTATTTCTTGTGAAATTGATGTTCTATTCAGAAAGTGTCTATGCCTATGTTTTCAAGACTTTTACCTATTTTATGTTTCAGAAAATTTTTTCTGTTTTAATATTTAGTTCTTCAATCAATTTTGATTTTAGTCTAGTACACAGTAAGAGATATGATTCTAGATTCAATCTTCTGCAGGTGTATAATCAGATTAACCAGCACCAAGAGACCATCTTCCTCCAGTGTATGCTTTTGGCCCATCAGTCAAAAATCAGATGGCTGAACTAATAAACAAATGGGACAAGGTAGCAGAATACAAAATTAATGACAAAAAAATCAGTAATTTTCTTGTACAGCAATAATAAAGACACCCAGAAAGAAATTATAAAATATATAAAGAACTCCTGAAACTCAACAACAAAACAAATTATCCAATTAAAAAAGAACAACTGGAAAGAACAGAAAGTTCTCAGAATTACAAATAGCCAATGAATACATAAAAAGGTATTAAATATCACTACTCATTAGAGAAATATCAATCAAATTTAGGAGATAGCTCCACATAACTATTAGCATAACTATTATCAAAAAAAGTGTTATCAATGGTATGGAAATATTTAAAAAGTTGTGAACCATTGATAAATGTATGAAATAGCATATCCCTGTGGGAAACAGTATGGGGATTTCTTATGAAATCAGTAATAGAATCACTAGCCAGAAATGACACAGAGTAGAAAATATCTACTTCTGGTTATATACCCCAAAAGACTAAAACCAAGATTGTGAAACTTGCATATCCATGTTTAAAAACAGCATTATTCACAATTGGCACCCTGTTTTAGTTCCTTGTTGCTGAGACTGAATACTTGACCCCAAAGTCAAAGGAAGAAATGTTTGTTTAGTTCACAGTTTGTAAATGTTTCAGTCCATAATCAGCTGGTGTCAAGGCAG
>PVJX010005195.1:0-80000 GCA_004027295.1 Dolichotis patagonum | reverse complement strand
AAATAGCACCACCTCATGTTGGGCACACAGTGGGCATCTTGCCCACTGATGTGCAACATACCTATTAAACTTTCTTTTACCTTTGTTTCAGTCTTGATGAGTTCTATTACCACCTATCATGCTGTCTTACATGGCATTTTTGTGTTCCACACAGGGACCTTGTTCTGCCTCCCCTTTTCCTTTCTATCACTTTCCACAACTGATGAATTCCCAACTGGACTTACTGATGCACGAGATCATCAAACACCCAGCATTCAGTTCAGTGTTAGTCCACTTCTTCCCTTATAAGCCCAGACTTACTATTTGGATAGATCTGGCCCTGGAGCAATAGGCTCCAGTGCTAGGTCTTCTGGTCTGATGGTCCTAGTCTAACATACACTTTTAAGTCCCTTGCAGACAAAGTAGGAGGCCTATCTCCCTTCAGGGATGCTTTTCTGGATAGATATACACTTAAATAGGCCCTCTATTCTGATTCACCCTGGGCTATATTCTCAAAAACTGGCTGAAATTTGATCCTTGGACTCAAAAGAAAGTACCCACTTTCTTCTGGCACTTGGCCCCGATACAAGTTCCTGGACCAAAAAAATCTGGCTTTTCAAAAGCATCCTGAAGTATAATATCATCCTACAATTGGATCTTTTCTGATGCAATATGGAAAAGAATTCTAAAGTCCCTACATTCAGAACTTTATTGTGGAGGTCCTGGCCAGAGGTATGTATAAACTAGATATGCAGAGGACAGGGAAGCCCATCAGTTTAAAAGCCTATCGGCCATGAATCCATGTAGGATCAAAACACATTGCCTTAAGAAATATATCCTCTGGCCCTTGTCCTTCCCACACTCTGATTTACTGCTTAGACTGGCCCCTGTAGCAGATGGTCACGTAGCATGTAGTTAGATGGTCATGTGGCATGTCATACTGTCTTTACTCTGTCCTGTCCCTGCCCTCTACATGAATTCCTCCACAGACATCTTTGTTTTGTTATTTATCCTTGCGTCTTGGTTCTGTCAATAAAAAGTAACAGAAGCTTTGGTTTGGAGCTTTTTCCTGAGTCTCTGTCATGCTGAGGGGTCATGGGCCTAGGGCAGCCCCTCTGAGCTCTGGGAGGTAAAACTGGACATGGACTCTGAGTAATCACTCATCCTTTGTGCTGCACAATGGTCAGAACTGCAACATTTTACAGTCTTGTTACAGGATCAACAACTATAGGAGGGTAGCTACATGTGCCTTTCTAAATTCTCACCTCCTAATCCTGAAACTGATGTCCTTACCGATCTTTTTTTGTCTTTTCTTAGATCTGACTCAGCCCCCAAATTCCCTTTCACTGGAAATCAATCCTCCACTATTCTCCTTCTACATACTACAGCCATTTCACCCTCATGTACTTATTCAGGAACTTCTTATAAGAAACAGAAAAAACTTTTTCCTCTCCCTCAGAAAACCTTCTTCTCTGCAAGATGACAAGGACATGTCCAAGCACCAACTGGGTCCACATTCCCTTGTCCCCTGACTTAATCAGACTGACAATCTAAGTTAGGCTTCTTTAGCTACGACCCTTTCAACTTCATCTGGGAATTCTGAGGACCAATGAGAGCCTGGTAAAGTACTTATGTGGCTGCTAAGAGTTAAGATTCTAATGTGTAATTCTATATGCAAAGAAAAAGAAATATTTTACCTTAAGAAAAAAGTAATTTGCTCAAATTCAAAAATTTTGTAAAGATTATTTTAAAGCTAAATTTGTTTTTAAAAAGGAAACAAGCCAGGAAAAAACTAGTAAGAAAGAGAAATATAAAGTTATAAGGATGGAGATTTTTTTGATAAGGAAGAATAAAAGAAAAATACACCAGGAAAGAGATGATTTCGTGTGGTGAGATTTTGCCATGCTATGATGGAAAAAGAAAGATGAAGATAAACATCAAAAAGTCTGAGAGAAGTTGGAGAAAGTTTGTGAGATGTCAAGCTTAAGAGAAAAAAAAATTTTATATATATGATGAAGTCAGTTATAAGTTCAAAAACACTTTTAAAAATTTTCTAAAAATTAAAGTTTATAACATTAATATGAAACTAAATTTTATGTTTAAGAGAATAAAGTTTTCTTATAATATTAACTGCTCTTAGTAAAATTTACAGAAACTGGACTAAGAAACAAAGGTTTATGTTTTAACAAAATAATGTCTTCTTTTTTCCATTAGGTTTTTGATTACCTAAAAACACTGGGTCTTAGTGGAATCAGGATTTGTTTAGACACTGGTTTGTTGTAAAGTTTTTTAAATGATCAGTTTATATAATCCTGATTAAATAAACAACTATTATTTTTGGTTATTACAGTTTATTGACACCATATATAACTGGGACTAAAGATACGTATCCATGTAGACTAGATATGCTGTATAAATGCACAAAGTTTGTAAAACTACAGATGCATAAGTCTGATACATGCATAGTACCCAGTAAGTCCTCTTTTTCATATACGCATTGCATCTGGACCTTAAACATACAAAGTAGTCAATAAAACTTTTAATATTTCTGCCATTTATTTTTAGTACCATTCAGGCTGGAAACAATCATGCCATTTGTATCATCTTGCTATTTAAAATCTAGTCTAATCTATTGGCTTCAATTAAATAAACATTTTTATTATTTTATAAATGAAATATACTGGTACATTAAGTAGTAAATCTATTTGTGATCATTAACACTGTTTCCTGAGCTTACGTGGGTTCTAAAGTTACTTTTTTTGTCAGTATTGTTTAACTCTATAAAGCTATTAAATAAAAAAAATCACATGATTTTAGTAATACAACTAAACAACAGAATCTAATTTTTGCCTCAAAAATTAAAAGCTAAGTTGATACATAAAGGACTTCTACATAACTGTAATGTTAACTGATTTCTTTTCGTGTTAAATATATTTATGTTCCCTAGGTCTCACATGTTCTAAAATGCAGAATTTAAGAAAAACACCTTGTCATACTGGTTCCCTCTCAAACAAAATCATTTATAATGACAGACGTTTCTCAGTCCTAACTGTATTATAACTGTCTCTAATTATATTATAAAGGCAGTTGTGTTTTATTTTGTTTTGTTTTGCTTTGCGTTTTTATTTTTTGTTGTGTTTTGTTTTGTTTTGTTTTGTTTGGTACTGGAGATTGAACTCATGACCTCACACTTGCCAGGCAGGTGCTTATGTGGCTGAGCTAAATTCCTGGTTCCTTAACTGTGTTATAACAATAAGCCAAACATCATGCATTCCCTAAATCAGTAACCTAAATACTAAATCTGCAAGCAAGTACATTCTACTTGAGAGAACTCTAACAAATATTCTTACATACAACTTCCTGACAAAACTAGACTTTCACTAAATATCATGTATTTTGCTCCTACCAATTTCCTTTGCAAGACTCTGTTGTCTAATAACATTCTCCAAGAGTATAACTTCAAGAAGATAGCCTGAAAAGCATTTTAAGATGATAGACAATCCTCTGAAAGTCAGGATATTACCCTGACTCTCAATATCCAGAAGAAATATCCAAAGTTAATATTGGGACCCACTGCCACCACTTCAAGATTTGTGCAAGTGAATTTCTGGATATTTAACTACTGAGGCCTAGGCACCAAGGCTAAGGGAAATAAAAGGGCTCAGAGAATAGCTAATATTTTGCCTCATGAATTCCAAGGTTAGAAGGCACCCTCTGAAAGGTCTTTCCAAGTCAGGAGAGTCACGGAACCTTCCAAGTTCACCTCAGAGAGTGCAGGTAAGCCTAGCCAGTATGTATTCTACAAAGGTAAAGGTCACTAGAAGGAAAATGTCCCCAAATCTTCCAAGGAAAGACAAATGATTAACAAAAATGTGATTCATCCTAGCCTATGGACTAAGGAAAAGATTTGAGAGAGCCAAATGGTTCTCCTAAAGTTCTCCAAAACACCCTTGAGGAAACTTAATTGACCCTAATAGTAAAGAAAGAGGTTAACATTAATTAGTTAATCTTAAACACCCAACAAGAAAGTATAACCAGAAATTAAAATAGTTAAGTCTACCATTATTGGCACTGGGTTCTAACATTAGCTACGGTAACATTAAAAAAAAGAAAGAGCTATCTACTGCTAAATAAAATTAAAACTGACATAGTCAGAGATCACCATAGGTAAAAAGAACAAGAAAAATCACTGAGCTCTAGGTATACTTACCATAAGGAAATGAAAGTACACGTACTATGCTTGGGGAGGGCGTGTTAATATTGAGTAAAAAGGAGAGGACACGTATAAAAGCGTATCTAGACCCTCCTGGAAGACACAAAACAATTACATGATCAGGCTAACAAGGGGCACACAGATTGACTACCCTGGTCATAGATTTCATGGCTGCTCTATTTTCTAGAACCACTTACATTTCTTAGTCTTCCTCTCACAGGTCCACACGTATGTAACATAATTGTGTGTTTTATTACAGGTTACCACTCATCAAGTCCACCATGGACTCCCTGTTTCCTGTTTGACCCTTTCCACTATGCTGTGCTCCTTTAGAACAGGCTGCTCAAAGATTTTACTCCCAACCTGGTCCCAGTGACCCCTAATGGTTCAAGACTCTATCAGAGGCTGTTTCTGCCTATATCCAGCTTAAAGCAGCGACTAGAGATGACCTCTCCTTCCAAATATTAAAGATCTGACCTAGTGGATCTGTGAAAAGGGAAATGAAGTGCCCATTTAGGACACTGGTACAGCCACGTTGGGTCTGGTGGCCATCTTTAAAAAAATACAACTCTGCTGGGTCACATAGTGACTTCATAATTAGGGCCTGGCAGATGCCCATGTGCCACTGGCCATGCTTAAATAAAGTAGGACGCTCTCACTCCCTCCTTCCACCCCCTGCATGCCAAAGTAAGCCACCTCCTCTTTCTGCCCCACATTGAGCATACAGGTTTCCCGTGCATCTTGCCTGCTACTGTACAGCATATCTATTAAGCTTTCCTTTGACTCTGTTTATGTCTTGATAAATTATTTTATGCTTCCATGGGGCTCAGGGGCATTCTGGGTTCTGTTTTCATCCATGTAGTTTTGTAGCCTCCAAGATATTTCCACAGCTTGGTAACACCATGAAACAAGGAAGCAGAATGGATTCCTTGAAACATTTGACAAAGTTTCAGTGTCATCCAAAAGCCTTCCTATCTACACCTAAGCTTCTTCAGACACATTTTACTAATCTAAGTAGTTGCTTTTTCAGAAGGGAATGGTATCTTTTTGTAAGACTGGGTATCTTGATTGCTTATACTATTTAATAATCTCACATATACAACCTTTCTCTAGCATCATAACATCCATGGGCATATCACATCCCACCCACCCTTCATAAATATCCATGCACCACGTGTGGTCCTCATTCCTACCCCAAGACAGAGAGTAAAGGAACAATGATTTCTTTCTCCCCTACATATCTATTTAGAGATACCGTTACGCCACTACAAAGTAGAATTAATGTACTGATTATAATGACAAGCAAAAGTCAAGTCATTTTATTCAGATAAACCAGACACCAAAGCAGACACCCTACTTCTCATCCTTACATTTAGTGATTCCTTATCCATCCAATGAAAATTAATGAGTTTCTAAAAGCTAAAAATCATAACCAAAAACTAACCTTTTACCCTAACCACTGAAAACTTTGTAGTATTAATTTGTTGTGAATCCCAGACCTATTTCTTTCTTTTAATCATTGTAATGTCCTCAGCCCAATTCAAGTCAATTATTTCAAAGTTTAATTTGTAAATGATACAGTAACTACTTTTATAAGATAATAGAACATTTGAAGACTCACTGAAATTTTATTGCACCCCTCAATAGACTTTTGATCTCTTTTATTGCCATTTGCATAATTCTGGCTCACAGCCAGCCAGTCTTGGAGAAGATCTTGTTCAGTCCCGTACTCCCCAGCCTAACTATGGTCTGACAGACCGTAATTTTTACCCATGCTATGACAGCTTCAGTCTTAGGCAGGTACAAGGCCAATACTTTTTGCAGGTAATGAAGATTCTGGTACACACGGGCCCCTTGCCCCGAGTCTACTCTCCTGATATTTTTCTGCACATCATCCAGCAGTCAACGTGACGTGGAGCAAAGCAAATAAGTCATTTGTGGAGCTTTCAGTGTTTCTTGTGCTTCATTTCTTAATCAGCATTAGTGCCAAATGTTTTAAATAAATTTAGCCTGTTTACCCTGTTTCCTCTATGCTGGCATCTCCCAACACAGAATCCTAATGGATTTTGGTTTGGGGGAGATTTTTTGCTTGTTTTTTTTTTTTTCATATTTGTGGAGTTTAGAATGAGATTTTATTAGCTCTGTGCCACTTCTCTGCGACCTTATCATTTTTTAGAGAGCTCTAAAACTATGGTTTCCACAGCACTGCTAGAAACCCAAATATTAAAGAAATCAAAAATGAGAACAAAGAAAGAAGCACAGGAACAGGGAATCTCAAACCACCTCATCAGCATGTATCGATTAAAAGCCCTGCAAACATGTCAGCACCTCTGTTCAGGTCAGTCTCCCAGGTGCCTCTTCAGACGTGCTCAGGTATACACAGCTCTACCATCACTCCTCTGTGGAGGCTGAAGCCTCTTTCTGCGCCAGTGGGAGCAGGAAGGGATCTCCTGAGATGCAGCTGAGATGCAGCTGAGCTGCAGAGCTACTGCTGCCCTGGACTTAGAATAGTGAGATGGAGGTTTGTTTAGTTGAAATGGTTTGTCTAATTCTCTGAGCATAAACTTGGCAGGAGGTTCTTTAAGTTACCAAGCAACTGAACGTCTGACATGAAGCCATTTGACAATTCTTTCCATAGATCACTAAAAGTTCCCAGAACAAATTCATGTCTGGTCTAGTGAAGAAAAAAGAAAGAAACAGAGATAGCCAAGAAGGGGGCAGGGAGAAGAAAGCCAAGAGTGTGAAAGGAACCAGCATGTCCTTATGACAAGTGGAAGCATGTGAGAGAGAAAGGCACACTAAATGAAGGCACTTTGGGGGAGGACAGAGGCACCAGGGAAGGAGAATGAAAATAAAGGAAGGTACAAAATGATCTCACAGTGGCATGTGCCACAAGCTCTAGGAAGCAGCCTTGTTGCAAAAATCAAAGGACTTCTAAGATTTTCACTTGTTATACAAAATATAAGCCCTCTTACCTTTGTTATAATCATCCGCACTCTATTCATCTCCAGTACATAGCTGTCACAAAATCTGTAAGGATAGGGGCTAACTGGCTTGAATGACATGGAAGAAGCTGGAACTTTTTCAATTTATAACTTAACATCCTAGGCATGCGTTCTTTCTCATAGTAAAAACAGAAATTAAAACTGAATGACAATTTACAAGAAGAAGCTTTAATTAGAAAGGAAGAGAAATTCAACATGGCTTATGAGAGGAGGAGTCACAGCAGAGACGTTCAGAGAAGATTCACTGAGAATGAAGATATTCTGAAGTGGAGGAGGGGCTTACATCCTGCCACAGAAAACTAACAGGAAAGATGGTGTATGTAGAACAAGCCAAACACCTGGATAGTTGAAAAGGGGAAGCTGTTCTGCCACGGCTGATCCACACCACCCCATCCTGCTTTCTTCTGGGGAGTAGCCAGCACGAGTGTGTCACAAATGGCCTGATGGACTGATCTGCACTGCAGAGGCCAGACTCCTAGGATAGATTCTGCACATACTACCCCTCCACGGACTGCATGGCTGCCCTCAAAACCCTCGCAAAAGCCTAATTCCTGCAGTGTCTCTCCAATGCTCACTCCAGGCAAATGAAGTCCACCTACCCCCAACTCAGGCCACAGAGAGGATAAACAAGCCAACAGTGCCCTAGCCCACTCTCCCAGAGTCAGCCTGGCGCATGTGCCCACCCGCCCAAGGTGCATCCTGTGCACCTGCCTGCAGAGTCCATGTGTAGCTGCTTGCAGACAGACTGCAGCTAAGATCAGCAGAGCAATGGGTGAACACTCAGTCTCTGGCATAGTGGTCAGGAAGGAACTGCATGTACATTCCCTCATTGGAGTGCTGGATCTGGGTCACCACTGGACATTTTGTTCTGACTTTTTCTTTTCTTTCCTTTTCTTTGTCTTTCTTTCTTTCTTCTTTCTTTCTTTCTTTCTTTCTTTCTTTCTTTCTTTCTTTCTTTCTTTCTTTTTCCTTTTAGTTGACATCTATGTTCTTTTCCCTCTTCCTGTTTCCCTATTCCTTTTCTTCAGTTCTAGTATCTGTAGCAACACTATTTTATTTTTCACTTGTTTCTCCCATGTTTTAAATTCATCCTTTCAGTTTGTTTTTTCCCCTATATTCTGTTCCCTCTCAGACATTCTCATGTTCTTTCACATTAATTTTCTATCTTTTCTTTTTTTATCTTCCTTACCATACCAAGTCTTTTGTCTGCGCTGGCCTCTTCTCCATCTTCCAGATGAAGAATCAGTAGGTTCTGACAACCTCAGGGCTTTCCTTAATCACAAACTACACCTCCCTCCTTCTACAACCTACCCAGCCTCCACAAATATCTTCTTAGAACCCTCAATATCAACTCTTAACTCCAGTGATAAAAGACCTTCAACATAATCTGATCCTTAATGTAACGTTCTTACCTATTATTATTTCTCCTATCTAGCTCTTCTCCTACTGACTTACACTCCTCTTTCACCCATCTCTCCATCTCTTCCCTTCCCTTCTACTTTCACATTGCAGACTATCTGCTAATAACAAAACTGTACAGGCTATAAGGTTATTGATATGGGTTAAAGTTTACATGCAAGGTTTAACTCATATGTGATATATGGTCAAATCTGTTAATGCTGTTATAACCAATAGTAATTCCTCACCACAGAGTGACAGGTTCCAAACCACCTAAACTAATTAGCATAAGGGGTAAACATTATCTCTGGACAAGTCATGAGCATACTTCTTGGAAGGAAAACGCTGGCAAAAAACATCTTCATATTAACTACAACCTCTCTTCACTCTACTTGAACTCAATATGTATGTGTATGTGTATAAATCATATACCTGCATGTATAAAATATTTACACATAGGAAGTGGAGGAAACAAGGCAATAAAGGCCCCCAAGGGCTCCCAACTCCCAAGCCAGATTTAGGGGGCACCAGTGGAGAAGAAAGAAACATCAAGTAGCAGAGATTTACAAACTGATTAAAGAAAAAGTAAGGAAACTTGATGAGTTTAAAGAGGACATGACCCAAAAGTTCATGAAATTATACAAAGTGATCAAAGTGGATATGAGAAAAACAAAGAAAAATTTCGAGCTGACCAAAACAGCTCAAAACATGAATAACACTTTATAGAATGTATGTATTCCATAAAACAGTATCAGACAGAAATGCAAGTTATAAAAAATTGTATAGAATTCATAAAGTACAGAATTGACCAATGTGAAGACCGGGTTTCTTAAACTGAGGACAAAATAGTAAATTATGGTGAAT
Organism: Dolichotis patagonum; assembly: GCA_004027295.1. Classification (NCBI taxonomy): domain Eukaryota; kingdom Metazoa; phylum Chordata; class Mammalia; order Rodentia; family Caviidae; genus Dolichotis; species Dolichotis patagonum. Next base: position 70,541 of record PVJX010005195.1, on the reverse strand, counting down.
TATTTAGAAAAGCCTTAAAAATGCTAAGTGAACAAAAGAAACTCATCCAACATTTATTAGATGAAATTAAGGCTAATTGCAGATGAAATTAAGGTTTATCACAGTTAGAGAGATACTAGAAGATAATACCTGTGGAATAAAACATTTGTTTTACAGAAATCATAACAGAAACTTCCCCAGGTATGATGAAAGAGTACAAAATACAGGTAAATGAGTGCTTACAGAGCACTAACCCTGATGAAAAATGAAGCTTCCTATGACACATTTTATTCAAAATTCTAAATGTCCAAAAACAAATGAACAAAAAGTAGAATCTTAAAGACTTCCAGAGACAAGGAAACATCACTAATAAAGGTAAACCCATTAGGATTACAGCAGACTTCTCAACACAGACTTTAAAAGCCAGGAGAACCTGGAGTGAAATATTTCAACTCCTAAGCACAAATAACTTTCAACCAAGATTAACGTATCTAGCAAAACTTTGTTTCAAAACAGATGAAATAAGAACAGTATATGAAAAAGAACAACTCCGGATATAAATGAACAACAAACCAGCATTCCAGAAAATACCTAAGAATACCATAGACCATTAATGATGAACTTTTTAGAGCATTCAATAGTACCAACAGCCCACTACAGTAGATATGCCCTAGACAGAGATGGTGAAGCCAACAAAGTCAAAAATCCTGCTGGAATGAATACATCAAGCAAAGCAAATAGATAAATGTTTTAAAAGGAAAAACCAAGGATCCATGAACAGAAAAAGAATGCAATATTAGGAATACATCAATATCTTTCAGCAGTATCTCTCAATGTTAATGGATTCAATTCCCCAGTTAAAAAATACAGATTGGCAGCCTGAATCAGAAAACAGAAAGAAACAGTTTATTGCATTCAAGAAACTTATCTAATCCAAATAGATTCATAGACTAAAATCAAAGCATGAAAACCAATATTTGAGGCAATATTTGAAGGCAATATTTGAAGAACCCCAAAAGCAAGCAAGGGTCACAATGTTACTCTGACAAAGCAAACTTCAGAAGAAAAGACAAAAAGGTCACTACATACTAGTGAAGGGACTGACCCAACAGGAAGAGGCAACAGTCGAAAATATATGTTCATCAAATACTGGAGCACCCATCATCATAAAACAAATACTGCTGGACATAAACCATCAAATAAACACCAGCCATAAAGACATAAGAATTGAAATCACTGCATGTTTATTATCAGACTATTGTGCATTGAAGCTAGAAGTCAGTCATAGAAAAAACAACAGAAAATGTATAAACACCTGGAGACATGACACACTGTTGGCCAGGTATGGTAGGTGCACACCTGCAATTCCAATACTTGGAAGGTTGAAGCAGGAAGATTGCTGTGAATTTGAGGCCAGCTTAGGTTACTGAGTTCAAGGTAAACCCCAGCATAGCAAAACCCAGTCTCAAAAAGACAAAAAATACCAACAAAACACACACACATGCAGGATGCATACACATGCGGGCACGCGCGTGCCCTCATGCGCGCACACACACAAACACACACACACACACACACACAAATATACACAGTCCTAAATACCTAGTGGGTCACAGAAGAAATTGAACAATTTTTAGAATCAAACAACAATGCTAGTACAACATACTCAAACCTATGAAACACAATGAAAGCAGTCTTAAGAGGAAAGCTGATTGCAGTGTTCACATTAGAAAACCAGAATGAAATTCAATAAATAACCTAATATTAAACCTAAAGTCAAAAAACAACACCAATCTGAACCCAAACCAAATTTAAAGAGGTAAGTCATAAAAATTAGAATATAAATTAATAAAATCAAGACTAAATAAGTACAAAGAATCAACCCATTGAAGAGCTGGTTCTTTGAAACAATAAACCCTTAGCTAAACTTACAAAACAAAGAGAAAAAAGACTCGTATCAATGCAGTTAGAAATGAAAAAGGCAAAACCTCAACAACACTGTAAAAATCCAGAAAAGAGGCAGTAACTTATGAAAAATTGTATTTCAACAAACTGGAAAACTTTGAAGAAATAGACAGATTCCTAAATTCAAGCAACTTATCAAAACCAAACTATGAAGACATAAAAATTCTGAAAAATCCAGTAACAAGCAAAGAAGTTAGAGCAGTATAAAAAAACCTTCCAACTAAGAAAAACCCAGGACTTTATGGATTCACTGGGGGACTTCCAAATTCGTTTCAGCAAGCCAGCATCACATGGATCCCAAAAGGAAACGAGACCAAACTAAAAAAGAAAACTATAGGTCAATCTCTTTCATGAACATAGATGTAAAATCCTCAATAAGATATTAACAAATAGAATACAATAAATCATCATGACCAAGTAGACTTCATCCCAGTGTTGCAAGGATGGTTCAATATAGGCAAATCAATAAACGCAATGCACCACATTAAAAAGAAGCAGGAGAAAAACTGCATGATCAAATCAGTAGAGGCAGAAAACACTGTTGACAAAATCCAACACTCATTCATGATAAAAAGAAACAGTTTTGAAGAAAATAAGTATAAATGGGCCTTACCTAAATCTGATTAAAGTCATTTATGATAATCAGTCACCAACATCATACTTAATAAGAAAAAACTGAAAATTTTCCCTCTAAAATCAGGATGCTCACTATCACCACTTCTGTACAATATCATACTCGAAATATTAATGAGGTCAATCAGGCAAGAGAAAGAATTTTTTTTTTATCGGTACCAGGGATCAAACTCATGACTGCCTGCTTGCAAGGCAGGCGCTTATGCTGCTGAGCTAAATCCGCAGCCCCAAGAGAAAGAATTAAAAGAGATACACATAGAAGAGGAAGACGTCAAAACATCACTATTTGCATGAGCCTCTACATAGAAAACCCAAAAAATTCCACCAAAAGACTCTTAGAATTAATAACCAATTTCTGCAATGTAGCGGGATACAACAGTAACATAAAAATCAATAGTATTCTCTTATATGATTAATGAACTTGAGAAAGAAATTAGGAAAGCTTTACTATTCATAATAGCAGCAAGAAAAATTAAATACCTAGGAATTTACATAGCCAAAGAAGCAAAAGACCTGTATAATGAAATCTATAGTACTCTGAAAAAAGAGATTGAAGAGAACGTCAGAAAATAGAAAGATATCTCTCCTGCTCCTGGATAAGCAGAAGCAATACTGTCAAAATGGCCACAGTTCTAAAGCTTATTTAACACAATGCCAGTCAAAATACCTACAGCATTCCTCATGGGACTAGAGAAAACAACCCTAAAATTCATAAGAAACAAGAGGAGACCCAGAGTAGCAAAAGCAATCCTAAGCAACCAGAGCAAAGCTGGAGACATCACAATTCCTGACTTCAAGTTATACTACAAAAGCTACAGTGATAAAAACAGCATGAAATCGGCACAAAAACAGACACATGGATCAGTGAAATAGAATAGAGAAATGAACTCGGGCACATTCAGCTTTTTATTCTTTGACAAACATAGAACAGAGGAAAGATGGCCTTTTTGGCAAATGATGTTGGGAAAACTGGAAATCCATATGCACTTAAAGTAGAATTCATCTCTCTCTCCAGGTACTAAATTAAAGTAAAAATTTGTCAAAGTTCTAAATATTAAAACAAAAGCATTTATCCTACTGGAAGATAAAATAGATAAAACTCTCAAAGTCATAATTGCGTGCAAGGACTTTCTGAACAGAATTCCAGTTGCACAAGAAATAACAGAGAAAATCAACAAATGGGATTTTATCAAAGTAAAAAGCTTCTGCACAGCAAAAGAACAGATGGATTTCAGAATGGAAAAAAAAAATTTTTTTCTCAGCTGTTCCTGAGACAGAGAACTAATATCTAGAATATAAAAATTAGATGAACCCAAATAAAAGATCGAATAAAAAAATAAGCAAGTAGAATGAATAGCTACTTCTCAGAAGACGTACAAATGGCCAATAAACATATGAAAAAAAAACTGCTTAACATCTCTGGCCATCAGAGAAATTCAAATTAAAATACAGCAACACTAAGATTTCATTGTACACCAGAAAGAATGGCAATCCTGAGAAATCAAATAATAACAAGGGCTGGTGTGGTTATAATGAATAACAAACACTCTACACTGTTGGTGGGAATGTAATATAGTCATTATGAAAATCAGTATAAAGATTTCTCAGAAAACTAAAAATAGAAATTCCATTCAACCTAGTGATTTTCTTTCTAGATATTTTTCCAAAAGAGCTAAAAACATCATATTACAATGATACATGCATACCCATGTTTAGAGCAGCACAATTCATAACAGCTAAATCTTGGAAGCAGGCTATATATCCACCAACATATAATGGATAAAGAAACATAGTATCTACACATTACATAATACTACTCATCTATAAAGAAGGATAAATTCAAAACTTAAGTAGGAAAATGGATATACATGGAAAGCATAATGTTAAGTGAAATAAATCATAAATACAAATTTAAAAACTCTATGATTTCTCTCTTTAGAGTAATGCAGAGTATGAATGAAGAACAAATTGAATGATAAAAAGAATCAAGAAGATAGATCTTTTGCAAATGGAAAGGAGTCCAAGAGATCAAGGGTGAAAGGAGGGATGAAGGGAAAAGGGATGTTATTAAAAAAAAAAAAAGCTTTAAGACTTAGCATGTATATGTACCAAATACCAATAAAAAATGTAATAATTATATGTTGCAAACATGAACTAAAAATACAATGAAAATGTAGAAAGGGGATCTAGAATCAGAGGCAAGGAGATGGGTGAGGAAGAAAATGGGAATAAAAAGAATCAAGATATATTAAGTATATGTACTCAGGGTGTAAAGTTCATGTACTACAATCATGTACTAATTAAATTAGATTAAAGAGAAAAAAGAAAGAAAAAGAAAATGAGGAGCTGACAAAGAGCAGGCCACCTTTAACAGAGAAGAGTCAGAGAAATAGGAAAGGACTCCAGGTTGTGTAGCTGGAGGGGACTCATTCTGATCAAGGGTATCAGACTGGCCCCCTTGAAAAGGCCAGAGGCTGGCTCGTAAGAATTAGCTGGTAGGCTGAGTTCTGCCTGATGATTATCTCAGTCCTGGTTTCTAGCTCTGGAAATTTCATGGCTTGAGGGGTAGTTCCATTCTCATGAAATGATTTTCTCTGTTCATGGTAGTTAATCATGTGGACTTTTGCTTTTCCTGGAACCTTGGCGATCACAGGCTAAGGACAATGATTAGTCACGGGGGGCTTGGTTGAGTGTCCCTATATATCCTTTATCTTGGTATCCTCACTGTTGAAGGGGGATGAGATTATAGAATTCAGTCAGTCAACCTGATTTTCCCAACTTTTAGATAGACATTCCCTAAATGATTAACATATCTTTATGCAGAACTGAGAAGAAATTTGACCCAAAGATTTATAGTAACAAAGGATGTAAAATGAAAGCCAAGCTTTCTTCTGCTTTTAGTTACCTATTGGGCATCTGTGGACCCATGTGAAGAGTTATGTCTTTTTTACTAAAAAGGGCTTTTAACTCTCGGTCTCAGAAAAAAATACAAATCATGCATTTAATGAGACGCAAGTAAAGGCCCAAGATTTTGACTGTGTCCTACTCTATGGTGGCCCTTGACGATGCCATAACTGAGTGAATTCCTGCTGCCCCTCCAGATTTATTCTCTGCCCTTCTCCTGTGCCCCTGGCTACTGCTACAGACAGAAAGTATACGAGTTTTTTGTGGAGAATTTTTAAATAATGGGAAATCAAACAAAAGTCAACCTGCTTTTAATTAGCAACACAGTTAAAATTCTAAAATCAAGAATTATAGCAGTTTTAATAATATATGTAGGCCTCAAATATTTTCTTTCCCTTCTCCGTTCCTCTCCTCTCTTTAAAACAAAACCATTACATTCTACATGGAAGTTATTTCAGATAGTTTCCAGTTACAAAGTCAGTGGAGACACACAGAGTCCCAGTGACAAGATTTCCTTTGCAGGGTAAGTTTCTAGGGTTCTGAACCCTTGGACTTTGCTATAGGAGCAGGTTTTGTTTCTGACAACCAGAGTACACCATATTCCTTGTTTAAATAATACCTTACAAACATTGATTGTCAAGAAAAAGAACCAAGCATGAGTTCTGTCAATTACATCATTCAGTGTAGCTACATGGAATTTTAAATTCATGCTTATAGTATAAGACATTGAAATAACCTTGGGATAGTAGGACATGTCTGTCACCCCAGGTACTTGGAAGGCTGAGGCAATAGGATGGCGAGTTTGAATCCAGCCACAGCAACTTAGTGATTTATCAAGACCCTATCCAAAAATAAAAAATAAAAGGGGCTGAGAATGTAGCTTAGTGAGGAGGCCCTGCATGATTATTGTTTAAAATAAATTATGTAAGCAGGAGGGAAAGCATTAAAAAATTATCTGCTCTGGGGGTCAAAAATGTCACATACCACATTGCCTGTATGGAACATATAAACAGCCTCCTCTGTAGTCTGGCTTCTATTGGACTCCTAATGGACAAAAAAACAAGAAAGGAAAAGAGCAAGCTTGGGGCATTTATACCTTCCTTTCTCTGTAGGCTTGCTTTGTTTTGGCAACATATTCGACTTTGACTAGAGATCACAACTCATGTCAAAGATTCTATCCACATTGCTGGTAATCAACATTCTTTCTCTTTTCTACATTATGGTATTGCGTGTTCCTGTTGACAATCCAGGTCCAGCTGTGCAAAGACACTGCCTTTAACCCTTACTGATCTAAGGTCATTGCAAAGCCTCTTGTACTATCTTTATATCCTGCCCATACCTTTATAAATTTAATTTAACTCTGAAAATTATCCAGTTTGTATGTATCAATTACTGTCTGCTGAGACCTTGCCTTATTTATATCTTTATTCCTCTTAGGTCCAATTTCCATCAGAATTCTTCATTATCCTAAACCTTAAATGGAAAATCATCTCCTGCCTCACTATATATAAGCCTAAGTCCATGAGCGCTTAGGATTATAGAAATGATGCAACTGATATTAGTTGTTAATTAGCTTCGCTGTTTAGGGAAGTGCAGGAAAATATCACAAGATGTGCATTTAGCTAAGGAATCTATTGCAGCTCAGCTTCTAAAAATCACTCTCTTTTCTCAAATGATTGCCTAAAAATAAAGTCTAACAAACTATCTCATTTAACTCAACTCCTCTCCTGACAAAAATCCTTTTATATTTTCCTGCTTCTCTAAAAAGTGGGAACTAAGAACACACCAGTTGTACTATCTCTAAAATTAAATTAATACATGCTGATATTGATCAAAACCTCTGATCATTTTTAAATAATAGAAAGGATTTTAGGTAACACTGGCTTCAATCTGTCCTAATCTCATGTGCATGACTTCATAATATCAGTGATGACTGACAGATTCTAGTGAAAGGTTTTTTTTTTAGAATAAAGAATATTTTTGTTGCTAATATTTTTAAAATATATTCAATGAGAAGGAGACACATTTATTAAAATTAAAAGAACCTTAAGTCCCTGACCTTATATTTAAAATGGCTTAAATACCTTCTAAGACCTTGACCTTAGCCAAACTCAAGCAAAAGAAAAACAATTAGACCTAGCAAAGAGGAAAATCAGATAATTTCTGCAAAACAATTTATTAATCAGGTATGACTTCAGTGTGATTACAAACAGAAAACTTGAACAGTAAAAGGGCTGCAGAAAATACAATTACTGTGGCTAATCTGATGACAGCTAGAGTTGAACAACACCAAAATCATAATACCTAACACTTATATGATGCTTACTATGCATGCATACTGCGTGTGATTGTTTTTCATGCATTGACTTACTTATCCCCAGAACAATTCTAGCAATTAGATCACTATTATTATTCCTGTTTTACCAATGAAGAGACTAGACCAGAGAATTTAAGTAATTTGTCCAAGGCCACACAGCTAATAAGGGATAAGCACAGGCCATATTCCCAGAACCCCATACATCCAATCACCATGGAATGCCATCTCTGCAAGAACGTGAGGAAAAGACACCTTTAATGGTGTACAATTAAAAAATACAATCAGCTTAATTACAACACATGAATTCCATTTAATTTCTATAGCTTTTCCAAGAGTAACAGCTAAACACAAGAACCGAGGGATCCCAAGAGAATGCTCACTTCTGTAACATTTGTGAAGTTATGACAGCAGCAGCAACACTGTGGGACCTCATATTATCAGGAAAAAGAGCTAATTAATGAACTAGTTCAGTAATTTTCATCATTTGAGAAGGAATCAAGAACCTCTTTGTGATTCTGTGGACAGCTATTATCCCTCTCCACAGAAAATGTCTACTTTACATTCAATTTTAGGGAGTTTTCAAAAGCCTTGATTCCCTTCCATGGGATCAATGTGAGAAAACCCTCTTCTTAGATGAGTTTTTAGTATACATTGCTATATATCTTATAGAAAAAAGAACCAATCAACTTATATTTATTAAATGACTAGCATAAAAAATAATGCACTGAATTCTATGTGAAGAATACAAGAAAGGATATTAAATAGTCCCTGCTATAAAGAGCTGTATAGAACTGCAAAATAAGGTGAGAGTAGAGACTTACCTTAGCTTCTACAGGCACTCAAAGAGGTAAGACTTCTAGTGAGGGTTGCCTGGTAAGACTTCAAAAACCAGATGTGAAATATGATCTGGTTTAGAGAACTGATAAGGATAGAAGAGAAAACAGGAAAAGGTACAGGAAAAGGTAAATAAGAGAATTTCATCTTAACACATGGAATGTGTGCTCTAAAATTTTTAATTTTATGAAAAACACTATATGTTCACCATAACTATTAAAAGCCTTAATATGTTTCATGCCACATCTCCACCCATTTGTTTGCCTCAGCCCAACCTTCTGCAGGGAGGGTATCACACAACTGGAAGCCTTTGGCTATCTCAGAAGCCAACTAGAATGTGCATTAAGCTGTTAACCACAGTAAGGATACCTGTCAAAAGAATTTGGCTTGAGGTTCATAACTATTTCCCCATGGTCAGAGGAGTTTACAAATAGAAAGTTATTTTAATTCCAAGGTGGCTTTGTTTCTCATTAACAATCCTACAAGCTTCTACCCTTTGTATTCAACTGTCAACAGTCCTTGATGTTCTGAATAAAGAAGCTGTCCAAACTGGGAATAAACAGAAGAGAGGAAAAATCGCTGTTCTTTTTCTCAGACTCATGTGGAGTTGTTGAGCTGGTTCAGCTCCCTAGGGAGCACTGCTTTTATTTTCTATTCAATCCTGGTCATGAATCAGGATTCAGGAATTTGCATTATGCAGCCTCGATTCCTGCCAAAATTCTTTCCAGTAAAAATACGACACAGGACAAGGAAGAGAAATTCTGGTAGAATCAATGTTGATTGAGGAATTTAAAATATTAGAATTAAAATCTGAAGGGAAACAGATTAAGTCATTCTTAGCTAGGATTGTCAAAAAAAAATGTATGTATTTAAAGAAAAAGACACCTAGTAAAACTGTCATCACACATTCAACCAGAAAGGGATCCTGCAGTCTCCCATGTGCAAATGAGTTTGGAGAAGTTGCCTCCCTTTAAGAGATTCACAATTTTGAAGTGTTACTGATATAGGAGAGCTATAACTTCCAACCTGTTAGATGTCAGATGTGCCGAGTTTGTATTCCCTGAAGTCGAGGAATGAATTCCAAAGGACAAGGATGTTAAGAGTAGGAAAGGTTTCCTGAGAGATAGCTCTGTCACCAAGGCACTTTGTCAGGATTAATTTATACAGCAAAGTGACAATGTGGGTACAAAGTTAGTCAAAGTATACTCACCCTATAGGATTACAAGCATAGCTGCTCAGCTAACATTGATCCAATAAAGAAGCAGATCAGGTAGCAAGGGTACATGGAAAGAACAAAAGCACTTTGAGGAAAGAATAGGGCTGGATACCTTGGAAAAAGATCATCAGAAAAACTGCCTCTGAAAGACCACTACCAAGTAGCTGTCAATTTTATAACACCTTTAAAGATGTTATAATACCATAATATTATAGTACCAATTGCATACTCATAAAAACAAATTTCACGTACTATATTAAATCTAATCATTTAGTGTAAGTTTGCATTTAACATTTTTATTGATGTTTGACAGTTATTGTTCATTTTTAAATATATAGTAACTGATGCCCAGAAGACAAGGTTGAAAGTAGATATTTTCTACATGATCTTTAAATAATTTTTTTCTTTCCTTTTCATTTCCACACCTCTTATTATTTACTCATATATTCAACTGTGCCGCTTAAAGTTGACATAACTTTAAATATATGAAAATTTAAAATATTTATAAATATATCTACTTCTCTGAGAACAAGTGCTTTCTTCTTTTAAAATAATTAGCCAACAAGAGACTAGAACCTGTATTTGTCATTAAAGTTCTCTCTATAATAATTTTTTAAATTTGTTTGTATTTTAGCTTCCTATTTTGACTTGTGAAAGTTGCAAAATTGTATAAGGAAGTCCAGTACACTCTTCTACTTTTGCAAAATGTTAGCACCTTACATATCTATAGTACAGCTGCCAAAACCAGGAAATAAATGGTGGTTATATTATGGGCTGATTTATAAACTTCATTAAAATGTTATCAGTTGCTTTTCTAATGTCCTTTTTCTGGCCTAGGATCTATTCGTGCTAACTCAGTGAATTAATTTGTCATATCTCCTTAGACTCCTCAAATCTGAGATAATACTTCTGTCTTTGTCTTATGACCTTGACAATTCTGAAGAGTATGGGCCTGTTATTTTGTGTAAGGTCACTGCGTTTGTTTGATGTTTGCTCATTATTAATTCAGGTTGTGAATTGTTGGAAAGAATATCACAAGGGTGATATTAAATCTTTCTTAGTGAATCACATCAATAGACACATAAAGTCAGTGTCTCATAGAGATGTTAAATTGAATCACTTGGTCAAGCAGTGTTTGCCATATTTCTCCACTATAAAGTTACTATTTTTCCCTTTGAAATTAAGTATTTTGTGAAGAGATGTTTTGAAATTACTTGTTATGATTTGGTTAATGATTCTTACCTACAATAATTATCATATTTGACAGATAGTGATTTTTTTATTTCCAGTTGTTTCCACATTTGATAATTGGAATTTCTCCCATAAAAAGACATTTATCATTTTAACCATATGGATTCATGTATATTTATTTTATTCTATGAATTATAATCTATTACTACCATTATTCATTTTGTTGCTCAAATTATTTTCAATTTGGCCAGGGGTGGCTCCTTCAATAGTTCCTTATATCCTCTTGATGTGTCTCAATCATTTATTATGCACATCAATATTTTTTGGCATAAGATGCTATAGACTCTTCTTATGTTTTCTTTGCCTCAGTTCATGAACTGAAGTTCCTTTCATTTGGGACAGGTATATAGAAACCAAGAGCTGGACTGGTAATGTCTATGTTACTGAGTTTTCACTTTGGGGCCCTTTCAGAAGTGAGTATGTGTGCATGTGCTTATCTCCATAAATTCATATTGATACCTCCAGTTCCAATCCATCACAAGAATCATCCTAGCCTTCTTTCTCTACCAATACTTCTTTCTTTGACTGAGTTGGGCTTCATTACCTGTGAGATATTTATTTATTTGCTCTAAAATCTACATAAAATAATCTCAAAATTGGCAACCCATACCCCTGTTTTAAAAAAAAAGCTATTACCTAAGGACATTATTTGGGTAGAGTCCTTTTACTCTTTTGCCTTATAATATATAATCAAATAATTTTGCCTTACAATCTATAATGAAAACATAATTTCAAAGTTTCTTATTTTCTTAGTCATCCCATTATTATTTTGTTATTTATATGTAAAATGTTCATTTCTTACCATTTATATCCTATTTTGAATGTCCTTACATCTCAGATGATTTTTTTTAATAAGTGAAACATTACATATTCTGGAAGTCCGATTATATGAATAATTATAGAGAATAATTCATTCCCCCTTCATCTCTTCTCCACTTCTATTTCTTTATTTTTTTCCTATCATTCATTACATATAACAAATTCATTTCTGGTTTATTCATCCTGTATATCTTTTTTTCTCAAATGTATATTTTCATTTTTGCTTACCTTTGTTGCATGAAGGGTACAATATTATAACTAGTCATTTATACCTTCCTTTATTTGAAACATTGTGAATATTATCCCATACAAGTTCATAGAGACTATAATTTATTTTTAAGTCTTTTGTTTTGGTATGAAATATTCATAAAGATAGAAGAAAAGGATATAATAACGTTCAAATTCTAGAATGTTTGAACTAATATTTCTTAGAAGAAAATGTTTCTAAAAACATGAATGTCTCAGATAAGCATGACTAAATGTGATAGGATTCTTCCTTTTGTTGCACCAAACAGCTCTTCACTCATCTACAATGAAGAATCTCTCCTGGGACAATACTCCACACAGACTGTAAATTACCATTTCTGATATTTCTCTTTTGAACTATATTTTAACTATGCAAGTAATTAAATAATTATTATGAATATTTATTGAATATTTCCTGAAAGCTTGTAACTATGGACTAAAGTGCTCTGCAAAGGAGAGATAAATACAGTAAAACAGAAATAATGACAAGTTAATAATGCCAGGCCATATAGTAGGAAAGTGGTGTTAAATTGCACTAGCAATTCAGAGGGAGAGAGACCTGCCCAATACAATGAATAAAGACACTAGCAAATTGGTGTTTGTGATGGACATTATAAAACTGATGATGTGTTGTTGTTGTTGTACTAATGAAATATTGCAGAGCTCAGGAACAAGCTAAAAGAAGGCATTTATTTGTGATGGAATGTAACATAACAGATGATTTTTATCTCTGAATACTTCAGCATATCCACTAGACCCTGACTCTAATCCTGTTAACACATTATTTAATCACCACTGAAATACAATGAAAAATGTCTAAAAGAACCATGGGACAAAGAGAGAACACGAACATTAACAGGCTGCACAACAGAAGAAAAGGTATCAATGACCGCACAACTTTCACATAGCTTTTCTGAATAATCATTAACATAGATAATGTAGTGCTAGCGGAAGTAGTTATTCAGAACCCCTTCATTTATACCTGCTATGTTTTATATTTAGAACGTCACTCAAGTCTCAGTGTGTTCAGAGATGGGGCCTTTGGAAGGTAACTGCATCCTAAAGGGACTGTATCAGTGGACTGATCTGTTGATGGGTTGATTGCTGAATATGATATTAGGTGGTGGGTCTGGCTGGAGGAACTGGGTCACTGAGGGTGTGTCTTTGGGGAATACTGCTCCTTTTCCAGCTCTTCCTCTCTCCTTTGCTTTTTGGTAAACACTGGTGAACAGCTTTCCACTGCCCTCCATTTCTGCCTTGGAGCCAGATGACTGGATAAAATTCACCGAAGTCATGAGCCAAAATAAACCTCTCCTCCTTTAAGTTGTCACCTGCCTCTTAGATTCCCGGATTCAATGAAAATGACTTGTATTTTCAATAAGGAAGACTACAAAACAAAATGTATGGTATGATCATATTTATATATAAACAATGGTTTGTATACATTTTTGTAGGTATGCATAGACAAATGGAATGAAGAAAGCTTCCTAAATTATTTACTTGGGTTGACTTCAAATCTGACATGTGGGTAAATTTTCCTGTATCAATTATATTTTTAATGATATCAGTTACAGCATCTCTAATAAGCTCTTTGTGTATAAGCTGCTGCCCTGTAAATAGACTTGCACACCTTGCTGTACATATATGCAGAAAGCCGGCAGGCAAAGGACAATTACTGGATAGTCAATATGACAAATCTCAGGCATCACTAAATCCAGTATTTTCTGTCTCTGCAGTTCCTTCTCAACCATCTTCATCAAGATTCTTTATGCTCTCCAGCTTTCTAGTTTTCCTCTCACTCAAATAAGTAAAGATACAAATGGCATTAGCCATGTACACTTCTAATTCCTTCCAATGACTATATACATTGTTTCTTCCCATCACAAACTAAAGGTCAGTGGTATATTCCCAGAAAAAGACAGAATCTTTTCTCATCATGCTCCCCCTTCAGGACTTATGTCCCACCTGGGTCCATACAGGCTTTCTGGAGGAGCCCCAACCCTCATCTCTTTTATCTCAATCTTGTTCTTAATGGCAGTAGCCTCTCCTTCCTTCACCTCAAACTCATTTCCAATAGTTTTGTTTTGTTTTGTTTTGTTTTTTTCAGAATCTTTCAGCTACTGTCAGTTTCTGGCACAACTGATATATTCAGATGTGTCTAGGGTACAGTAGGAAATGCAGAGGCTACAAATCAGAAGAATTGTATCTAACCTCCGCTCTGTCTCTGATTAGTTAGTGACTTTTAGCGAGTTAACATCACCGTATTTCAGTTTCTGCTTTTGGGAAAATAAAAGCTACACTGAGATCTTCTTCAGCTCTTCTATAAGAATTCTAGAGCTATTTTCTGCTTTTTAATGATATTCTGGAACATAGTCAAATTTCTCCTAAGGTATACCTGAAAGATATATATATATATATATATATATATATATATATATATATATCTATCTTCTATATTTAAAATGTAGTTGAAACATATTCATTATCAGTTAAAATATATTCATTATTCACATCATTGAATAATGGGGTTAATTCTCAGTCACAGATTAACACAGTGCAGTAGAAAGTGAAATCTTTCCCCTCTTTCCTACTTTCAAACAGCTATTCTGTTTCTTCCTCTCTCCCTCTGTCCTCACCCCCTCCCACCCCATTCTCCTCTTTGCTCCCAACCTCTGATTTACTTCCCTCATCCTGCCCTCTTCTCATGCTGCTGCTTCTTTTGACCTTCCCTTCCTGCTTTTTCCCTCGCTCCTGTCTCATTCACAGATGATATGAATAAAGTAGCACAGCTGACAATCAGAACACTAGTAAAATCACTAAGTAATATTTGGGAAAATGACAAAGAAATCCGTGCAAAAATATTAATTTATTCTGATTTAGCTCACCAACCAAAAACGAATTGAAAGCTGTTCCCAACCCCCGGTGACCCCTATCAAGTCACTGTGAAGACTCACAGGTGTGGATCCTATGGCACAGTGCAGAAAACCACCTCTTATACACGGATACCTGCATCGCTCTGGATCCACATTCTACACTAGTAGCAAAGACAACATTGAATAAAGAGTGGCAATTTCATGGAAGATGAGGACAGTGGTTAAGAGGCTGGAGACAGGGCAGGAAAAGGAAATGTTGATCAAAGGGCACTAAAGAACAGTTAGAAGGAATAAATTTTGGTGCCCTATTGCAAAGTAGGGTGACTACATATAATGACAAGATATATAGATATATACTATAACTATATGTTCATATCTGCATGTGTGTGTGTGTGTGTATGTATGTGTGTGTGTGTAATGGAGAAACTCAAGAAGAAAGAAAATTACTCTCCATGGGTACTGCCTGCAAACTTGGGAAGGAAATTGCATTTTACAAGATGCTATGAATTGCTGAGTGCTTGAACTATGAAGCTAAGAGTAGTCCCAGAGAAACAGTAATAAAAGTTAAAAATAAATTTCAACTTTGAATATTTTAGGGCTTTGTCCAAGAATCTTATGGATATCTACACATAAGACAAAGATATTACATCTGGAGATATAGATATATATATAGATAGATAGATATATAGATATATAGATATATAGATATATAGATATATAGATATATAGATATATAGATATATAGATATATAGATATATAGATATATAGATACATAGATATATAGATATATAGATATATAGATACATAGATACATAGATATATAGATATATCTCAGATTTTTGCACTGGGCTATACTGCCAGTCTTTTTTAACTTTTTTTTTTTTAATTTGAGAGAGGTTCTCACTAAGTTACTCAAGTTATCCAGCAGGTAGGGCTTAAATTTTCAATCCTCCTGCCTCAGCCTCCCAGAGTTCTGAGATTACAGACATGCACCATCATGCCCAGCTACAATGGATTTTTTTAATAACTAAAGAAAAGAATTTTGAATGCTTTATTACAAAGAAATTATACACATTTAGAGGGTTAAACATGTTTACCCAGATTTGAACACTATACATTTATTAAATAGCAAAATAAAAAAATATAAATAAATAAAATAGCACATAGCACCTCACACATATAAATAATTTTGTGTCAATTAAAATAAATAATTTTTAAAAACATAGGCCACTAGTTCCAAGAAAAAATAATCCTAGTAAACTAGAAACATCCACTCAAACCAATACCATCAAAAGAAGAATGCTTCTTCTTTTATGACCATATGATCTGAACTTTAGAGATTTTTCAAAACTTGAACCATAGTAAAACTCTAAATAAATGGATTTAATGTGCAAAATGGCTTATGTTTTTACCCCCTGGAAGATGTTTCTTAAGTTCCATCCTTTTAGGGTGTCATAAGATTATAGGGAGCTTCTTACTGAAGGTGATATCAAAGCAAGACCAGTGATAGTATCAAGAAAGGCGAAGCAATGAGAAATGAGTCTATACATACTTATCATTTCAAATTTACCTATTTTCAGATCTTCCTAATATCATAAATACCAATGCATGGGTTATTACAACAACTCCTACTAATTCCACAAGTTATTACCATAAATAGAATCAAGTTTTGCAATTGTGGGTTTAATTATAAGCATCATCCGTTCTCCTTCATCTATCCTAACCCTCCTCATTCAAACCATTCCCCACACCCTTCTGCGCATCTGAGCACAAAATGTCTTCAGAGTTCATGCTCAAATGGCAATTTGCCAGTAAAAATCACGCTCCCTAAAACCAAAACAACTGAGAAGAACATGGACTTTGTTCTTTTTCAGGACCTCACTGAAGGGTGGGGCTGTATTATCACAAAACAGGCCAAACCTGTTCTTATTCAACCAGTTCATCACAGACATTGTAATAGCACAAGAAACCCTGGCCTGGAGCCAGGAAACTGAAGTTCTGGTTCTACCCTTGCCACATATTTTTACCTTAAATGAACACTTTAACGTGTCTAAAACTCAAGAAACAGGATTGAAGTCTATTTGTTACTATAATTCTATAACTTCTTATAGGTAGCCATTAACAGTTATCCTTTGTTCTACTTCTCTCTGTATCACAGAGCAATAGTAACAAAACAGGAGTGACACCTTTAGAATTTGTGATTTTTACTTCTTCCCTCCCATGAGAATTTGTCTAGTGAATTAAAAATATCTTGAAAACTTTACAAATTAAGGCAATACAGGACACAGAATCTGTACCCTAGAGACTCTAGTACTCTGGTATGATAAGAAGTAATCTTATATTTAAAAAAAAAAAAGACTCTTTTCTGTTGTTCTAGAAAAAAAAAAGAACACAATGACCGAAAGTTCTTCTTGGATCTATAAAAGAACATTTAAATAAAGGATTTTGCTCCTTCATAGCATTTCTCCAAACCCAAGTCTTTAGCTGGGAGGCAATGACCCCTAACTAAGTGCCCCCCATTCTTGCATTGACTGTAGCTCTTTCCTGATCATAAACCAGCCCCATTGATAGTCTCTCCCTGGTGACTTATACATTCATTGGCAGAAGAAAAGAACATGATTTGGGGGGAAAGGTGTAGAAACCAGAAATGAAAAAGCAACTAACGTTGAAGTGAGACACTGCATTTCACCAAGCTTTAAGTTCTCAATAAGCCAGTAAAAAAAAAAAAAAAAAAAAAAAAAAAAAAAAAAAAAAAAAAAAAAAAAAAAAAAAAAAAAAAAAAAAAAATATATATATATATATATATATATATATATATATATATATAGCTCATTTTGAAAATCATTCTTGAAAGTCTAATAGGAAAGTGCCACAATAGAGACTGATGCTTCGCCTCTCTGTAGGGCTGGAACAGACAATGACTCTTTCTTCGATTGAGCAACATATGAAAAAGTTGGCTTGCATTCAGGACCATGTTTAAACACTAGTCACCATAAGCTCAGAGGAGATATCTCCACAATAAGAGGCTCAATGGAGCTGAGATCAACCAAGAAAATGCAAAAGCTTATCTCCCATCTCCAGGGAGTTCTTGGGACAGGTTTGGGCTTATTGAGTGATCTGTCATTACTCGTAATATTGAAATTTCTTTCCAAAAGCCCCTCGTTAAATTTGAATGTGTTAAAAGTCATATGATGTAATTCCAGCACAATGGCATGAGGCAAGCATACTGGATTTTCCATGACTGGATAGATTTAGAAATTCCTTTTTTCTACCTAAGAATGTGTGATAAATTATAGGTTTTAGAATCTACAGTCATTCTGGAAAATAATATGGTCTCTTGAAAGATAATTCATCCATCTTTTCAGGCTAGAATAGGAAATGACAGCATACTTTTATGCACAGACACACATACAGAATCCTATCTTGCTTCCTATTAGAGAACATTAATTTATTCCTGTGGCAAGTTTGTGTTAAAATATTATTTTTTATAAATGTTAACAAATATTCTTTGTCTTGCTTTGACACAATTCTTTTTTTTTACCTAAATATTTTGATAATCCTTGAAAATAGTTTTATTGTCAGCCTTTCGTGATTTTTCACTGGGGGAAAAAACCCTGAAATCTGTCCGTCCTATTAAAAATTCAAAATTCTACCTATAATTCTAGAATAAAGCATGACATTTATAAACTAATTTTTATTTTGTTTTGTGGCGTTCTCTTGTCTGTTTGAAGCAGAAGTGTAGGGTTTCCATGCTACTCTGAATTTCTGAGCCAGTGTGGAGAGGGTGAGGCCAGTGAACATACCAAAGACATGCAGGTGGTGGCAGCAGCACCCTTTGCTGGACTCTTTCCTCTACCCAGCTGCCACTCCCCACTCCTATTCTAGGCAACCATATCCAGATCACAGCATCCTTCCCTTTTACCTGGAGTTTTGCTGTAGCTCATTTGGGATAGCTCATCTACCATGAACAAGTGAAGCCACCACAGATTTCCACACTCCCCATCTATCCCAGGCAGTGAAATCCAGCAAGCATTTATCAGAGATCTATTCTGGACATGTTACTAAACCAGGCCCTTGAATTCTATCAGACTTGCTCTCTGAGATGATAAAATGCAGGTAGGCCATTAACAACATTCTTTTATCAGTCATAAGATACTCAGTGAATTTTCTAAGTTGAAGTATCTAATAACAATAGCTAACACTTACTGGCCGCTTACAACGTGCTGGGTGTTATATAAAATTTTTCATTAAGAACTTCATTTACTCCTCACTGTAATCTTATAAAGCAGAAAGATTATCAGAAAATTAAGACCAAAAAGAGAATACACAACCTGTCCAAAAGTCACACGGCAACTATGTGATAGGATGAAGACTGAACTTGTGATATCTTTAAAGTTAGTAGAGATGCCTTCATCTCAGAACCTTCCAGGAAAGTCCTATTCTCAAACACAGGGGCTGGGTGACCCCAGGCAGAACCCCAGAGGAAATTCCCAGCAAAGGCTTAGGTAGTGAAAGATCTGAAGAGCATGGCTATCAGAAGGGAAGCAGGGAAAACACGGGAATAGCAGCAAAAAGGAGGGAAGGGAAATGAGTGCTGAGTATCTGCTAAGTAACTTGTAACCTTAATTTTATAAACTATGTATTATAAAAACCAGTTTTCACTGATAAGGGTACTGAAGCTCTTAAGGTTAAATATGACAAAAGTGAATTAGGATTCCACTGAGCTAGAGATGAGCAGGTAGAAATATTTACTCATCTAAGCAAAGAAATGAGGTCACATAGTAAATAGGACCCTGGATTTGGAGAAAGGGGGCTTTTAGTGCAGAGGCTAGGAGAAAGACTAATTAGAAACTGACAGAAGACTCCAAGGTGCCTTGGGTGACTTGCCATTAGAGAAAGATTTGGGCCAGGTGAGGTTAGGCTAGAAAAGGGAGAGTCAGTATACCGAAAACCTAAAACACAAGGTTTATGAGCAATGGGTGAATGATCAAGAAAAGAAAAGATGCTGCTCTCTTCTCTTAGGCTTGCTCTCTTTCCATCCTTTCTGTATTACAAACTTTGATTTCCCTCCTAGGTCACCCAAATGCTCTGACTCCAGATTTTAGTCATTTTTCACCTTCTTTAATAGCCCCAACAATGGAACCAAAGCAAATAAATTCAGATGTTCCTACTCAATTTTAAAATTACCTAAACAGATAATTGTTTAATATCTACTACTTCCCAGAAATGCCACTAAAGTTAGAACCAAAGTTTTCTTTATAAGGAAGACTTTATTGGCATTTTATATCTTCCTTTAAAATTTCTCACTCTTGTCAGACATTAGGTATTTTGAGTTCATGTTTTTTCTACATGAAGTTAAATTATCCATGTTTGCAGATGCCAAAACCTTTTTTCTCTTGCTCTCATTTTTTTTTTTTATTCTGCAGTGCCAGGGACTGAACCCAATGTCTCAAACATGCTAGACAAGTCCAATCCCAGATGACATGATTCTATACATAGAAAAACCTAGTAATGCCAATGTTCAGGGAGGCGAGGTAAGCAAATCCCAAGTTTGAGGCCAGAATGGCCCACATACTGAGTTCAAGACCAGGCCAGGAGAGAAGAGAAGGGAAGTGGAGGGAAAAGGTAGAAGGGAAGGGAAGGACCTAAATACTACAACAAAGAAATGTTAAAATTTATAAACAAAGTCAGTTAAGTTACAGTATACAAAAATCAACATACAAAAAGCAGAATTTTTATATACCAAAAAAGAAATTAAGAAATCAAACCATTCACAATAACTACAAAAATATTTAAAAATGAATTTAACCAAGGAAATGAAAGAACTCTACAGCAAAAGCTATAAAACTTGATGAAAGAATGAAAAGATACATGCACACACAAAATGAAAAGATATCCTGTTTTAATTCTGGTAGAGGTGCAGTTTAGGGACATCACTAGGGGACAGCATTTCCTCTTCTGCTAGGCAACCTTTAGTTTGTCAGCATTGTTTTTCCTATGAGAGGCAAAAATTTAGTATGTTTTCTATCTATGTGCCTCTTGAAGATAGAATCTATTTAAAATTTTCTTATTAATATCTAAATCAGCTTATGTAATAACACAAAAAGCAATTTAAAACTCTAATGATAGGGACAAGCTGGGAAGATAGTGGATCAATAAGCAGCAAAGTAAAGAGCCTCTCTGAGAGAAACAGCTCAGATGCTGGGATAAAGAATCCTGGAGAAGACCAAACGAAAGGAGATAGATCCTCTCTACCCCCAAAGAAACTAAAGGGAAAAAAAGAAAAGAAAAACATGGACAGAAGGCTGACACTAGACACGCTGTCACCAGAGCCAGTACCACTGTGTACAAAACACTGCTGAAATCCAAAGGAACACGGTTGCGGTGAAGTTGGGGGTTGGCGAGCCCAAGGGCCTTGCAGAGAGGATGCGGTCACAGAGGGGAGCGGCAGAGCAGATAACAGCACCAGCTCATAGATCTGCACCAGCTCGGCTCACGGTGAGTGCAGGGAACTCAGTCCTCCTGCGGGAGAGGGCGATTGGCCAGGTGACATTTTGGAATCAGGCAGGATAAGCCTAGAACCAGAACTGCAGTGGCTTCAGTCAGCCACTCCTAGTGCAGAGCAGATTGGTGAAAATTGCTTGGACTGAGTCCCACCCCTGTGCACGATTCAATAGCCAAGTACGAGGTCTCCCTGAAGTTATCCCTAACCAGCCCTATCCACGTGGCACACACTAATGTGGTGAAGACATCCCAGTGGTGGACCAACTCAGAAGGGAGGGACCAGCCTGACCCACCCCTGCTTGTACTTCAGTGGTCACCAGCAGACTGGTGAGGGCAGCAATCCCTAGCCAGCATGCTTCAGAGTAATCGTAGCCAATACAGGAAGTTCTGGGGACGCCCACTATCCACTTTTCTGGACAAAACCAGAAACATGACAAGAGGAAGAAACAAAAGGAAGTCTCCAGCCTCCAACACAAACAGTACTGGCCCAGGAGAGGTAAACACAGAAGAGATCGGGGTTTGCACACCTGCAGTTTCTGAGAAGCAGCATCTGAAATAAAGAAATATCTTCACGATATTATAAAAGAAAAACAGAAATACTAACACAAGTAAAGGAAGATATAAGAACAATAATAAATGCTAAGCACCTTGCAAGAAGACACAGATGGAAGAATGGAGAAGCATAGAAAAAGGAGAGGAACCTTTGATGAAGAATACAAAAAATCTAGAATAAATAAAACAGATTCAAAGAGATTATCAGGAAATTAAAAACTCCATTGAAAGCTGGCAAAAGTGCATGAAAGAAACTAAAGACAGACTATCAAACCTTGAAGACAGGTTTGCAGCTTGCAATTACGAAAGGCAAGATCTCTTAAAAATAACAAGGCACCAGGAAGTAACAATACAAAGGCTAGAAGATGACAAGAGGATCTATAACTTAAGAATAAAAAATGTGAGTGAATAAGCAGGGCTCAACACAAATGAAATACAAAGGCTATTTACAGAAATAATTAAAGAAAACTTCCCAAGCATAGGAAAAGGAAATGATATTCAGATATATGAGGCATACAGAACTCCAGCCAGCTATAACCAAACTAGATCTATACCCAGACATATAATAATCAAGATCCCAGAAATTCAACACAAGAATAGAGTATTAAAAGCTGTCGGAGGGGTTTGGAATTTACCTTAGTGGCCTAAATGCCTGTCTGGCAAGCATGAGGTCATGAGTTCAATCCCCGGTACCAAAAAAAACAAAAACAAAAATCAAACAAACAAAAACCCCAAAACAAATAAAAGTTATCAGAGAAAAGAAACAGATCACCTATAAAGGAAAACGTATCAGAATCGTGACAGACTTCTCAACACAAACCATCAAATCTAGAAGAGCTTGGAGCAAAGTATTCCAAGTCCTGAAAGAAAATAATCTCCAACCCAGATTGATGTACCCTGCAAAACTATCTCTCAAAATTAATGGTGAAACAAGATGCTTCCATGACAAAAAGGAAGTGGGGGAGTTCATGACCACCAATTCAACCCTACAAAAAATACTGAAGGACATTCTAGAGAGAGAGAAAAAAAAGACCATGGTTTCAAGAACAGCGACAGAGGGGGCTCACTGAATGGGGCAGACAGTGGAATGAAGGGGAAAAAACAAGGCAAATAATAGCATGGCAGAGATGAGGCAGAGAGGATTGGCCATAATCGCCAGCATAGATGGCCTTGATATACTAATGAAAAGAAACACAGGCAGAGTGGATCAGGAGATCAGGAATGAATTAAGTTCATGAACCAAGGTACCACTGTATTTAATAAGATTAAAAAAAGAAACTGAGTAGTCAAGTATTTTCATACAGTTGAGTTACAAGTTTCAGGTATCTGGAAAATTCATTTAGGTGGAATAATGTTTGCGAGAGGGTCAAGATAAAAGAATTATTTCCTCTTATAAGAATTTTACAAATATTCTCCCCAACCCCAACCATTTGGAAAAAGAATAACCACTGTTATAAAAGGAGGTTGCTGATTTCAGTAATTTTAAAAGCTTTATAATACTAGGAAATGAATCCTATTAGTTTAAAAGTTGGTTTGGTATAGAGCCTAATACATCACTCACATGAGGATAATCAATAGCCATTATTTTCTGCTAATGATTAGGCAACCCCCTCTTCCACAGCAGGCATCCAGTCCTCCACCACTTTCCTCTCTTCCAGGCAGGAGCTCCCACTAACTTCAAAGGAAGTTTTAAAAGTGGATTAAAGCAAAGATCATATATTCACATCAAAGGAAGCAGTGAACAACAGAAGATATTTCATGAAGAAGGGACAGAGATGGAAATTTTGTTCCTCTTATTTCATGCTTAATGAATACCATCAGCATTTCCTGTGCATTCAGCCAAGAGTATACTTTCATCCCTTTACAACAATTTCTATTATGATGACATAATACTTGTCCATTCTAGAAAAAAATCAATATTTGCATTAAATATTTCAACATTATTACAGTGAGGCTAAATCTTTTTCTGCCTCTGTTATATTGTGGCCATAGCAGTAAAATCAGACCATGCAAAATATTGCCACTTTAAATACATTCCACAATGTCACTATAAAAAATGATGAGAATTAGTCTTGATAGCATGATGTTCTTTTATTATTTTTAGATCTGATTCTCAGGTTTCATCTTTCTCTCCCAAATATAAATAATTTAATATGAATAATTTAGAACTTTCAGTGTAAATGTCTGCCATGCCTGTTACTTCTTTGCATGGTAAATATCAATATACCATCAGCACCACTTCAACGTATGAAAATGCAGATACAGTAAAGTACCCCCACGACACTGAAGAGACACTAAAAATAAGACAACATCCTTCAAGTAGGACTTACTTTCTCCATAAAAAAAACCTTTAAACTCATTGTAAAACAATAATTATGATTAATCAGAAGCTCTTAAGCAGGACTCACAAGGATTCTGGTCATCTGCTCCAAAGGCAGGACATTCAGTTAAGGAAGAGACAAACTTAAACACAGGTAAAGTTGTGCATGTAGGAAGAAAACAGCCATCTTTGTCCAAACGCTCCAGTTTTTCCTAAGGATTTCCATGCTTCTAAGACTGCCTAGAGTCATGGCTGGCATGACTCACCCTGTCCCCCCATCCCCACCCCTTATATGACTTAACCACACAGCAGAGTTGTGAACCACATGATGTAAAAAAGAGTGATTGAGAAAGTCAGAGAAAGCTTTCCTCTAGCCCTCTAGGGGAAACAGAGGAGCATACATAACCATGTTATACAGTTCAAAAGAAAGACCAAAATATCGTACATGACTAAATTCCTTATAGTGATTCACAAATGAAATCAATGGGAATATTGCCAATAAGTCTGAATAAGTAATAAAAATAATTGCATAAATCTAGTAAGGTTTAAAGGGTATAGGATTGCAAGAAATTCCAAGTCTGACTTTAAATTATAATACACGACCAGACCATTTAGAAAAGTAATGTTTCCACGAACTGGTGGTATACACAGTCAGGACTAAATAACCAAGCTGTTATTTTTCCTGAGTCAAATATGTTTTTGTTTATTTTTAGATTTTTGCTCATTGATCGTAACTCTGTATATAAAATCTTTGTATTGTGTTCCCAATAAATGTTTTGTTGCTTAGTTAAAAAAAAAAATAACCAAATTGTTGTCTTGTTCAGTATACTCCTCAACTGAACCCAAAAGTAAAAAGTTAAAGTGAAAACAAAAACTAAAAACATATAGTCTCCTAAATCTAGCATAATAACCTGGCTTGAATCTAAATTTTCATCCACATTTTGATCCAGATAAATTTTTTATAGAAAATTTTATTTTATTTAAAAGAGCGAGTACTAATTTTCTTTGTGCTTTGATTATTTTATTCATTCATTATATAGACAATGACCAAGAAATTATCATAGTGAAAGGCACTGTAATAAGGCCCATGTAAGAATCCACAAATAAAGAGATGTGGACTCCATTTTCCTGGAGCTATAGGAGAGGTACAGCAAACAAATAATATATCTCATAGAAGTGTGTGTTCATGACCATAAGGAATAAGATACAGATAAAATGTGTCTCTGCAAAAACGATCTGAGAAAAAAATGAAGTCCAGTCACTTGGAATGTTTCAGAACATAGTTCTGAGGGAAAGTTAGACCATATTTTCCCCAAAATAAGACCTATCCAGCAAATAAGCCCTAGCATAATTTTTCAGGGTGAAACATAAAGCCTACCCCAAACATAAGATCTGCAGCCAGATGGATGCATTTAGTACATCTACTGCAACACATGATGGATGTATTGAATTATAATAATTTACTATATAATTAAATATAAATAATATTGACAATAACACTTAAATGATAATTATAAATTGCAATTAAGTATTTGTAAAAATCCAACCAGGTAACTTTATATGAGAGATAAAGGCCTATGTAAACAGATGAACTCAAGACTTACTGCCAAATGGACAACTGGAGTACAGACACAGTGTGTAAATAGTATGCACACTTGATAATGAACAGACATGGTTGTGTCTCATAAAATCTTCATAATTCAATATGTCGTGCATTGTAATGGACATAATGCACTAGTGTCAAATAAAGAAACATTTTCTGCCTTCTGGTGCCTGAAATTTTTCATTACTTTTCTGTGGACCATCATTCTTAATATTAAAAAATCAGAGATCCTAGGAAGATGGCAGAACATCAAACAGCGGAGTAAACAGCCTCTCTGGGAGAAACAGTCCAGATGCTGGAATGTAGCATTCTGGAGAAGACAAGAAGGAAGGAAGTGGGTCCCCTCAAGCCAGGAAGAACCTAGAGTAAGAACTGAAGCCCACAGAGAGAATTAAAAAAAAAGAAAAGAAAAATTTAAACAGAAGTAGGTGGTAGCTGGAGGCACTTTTTTTTTTTAATTTTATTTAAAGAGAGAAAAAAACAGCAAAACAAAACAGAAAAAAGGGTAGCAACAATACAGAATTCCAAAGGAAAAAAAGAAAAGAACAAAAAAAACCACTAAGAAATCACTACTTCATAAGTTACACACTGTCATCTTGGAAATAGTTGTTCAAGTTATAAAATTAAAGCATACAAAGTAGACTTTCA
This sequence comes from Dolichotis patagonum, assembly GCA_004027295.1. Lineage (NCBI taxonomy): Eukaryota > Metazoa > Chordata > Mammalia > Rodentia > Caviidae > Dolichotis > Dolichotis patagonum. Next base: position 43,876 of record PVJX010005195.1, on the reverse strand, counting down.
AACAGTGAGACTGTTAACAGTTCTGCTCAACAATTTAACAAAAACAGTAATATGGTCATCTATCTTACACACTTAAAAATACATGCAGTTATATCCTTTAGAGCACTTTCTTTTCCTCTCTTTTTTACAGTAGCAATTATGCATTTTGGATTTTATTACTCCTACAGTTCTTATTACTTTTTACACTAGAGACACAATGTGATTTTTATAAATATGTTTCTTATTTATTTCACTAATGAGGATAGTCTCAAGTTGTCTCCATTTACCTATGAAGGCCTCAAGATTATCCTTCTTCATAGCTGAGTAATATTCCATTGTATAAAAATACCACATCTTTTTCATCCACTCTGCAGTTGATAGGCATCTTGGTAGTTTCCAAGATTTAACTATTACAAATTGTGCTGCTATGAACATGGGTGCACATATATCACTGTGATAGGAACTTTTCAGTAGGAGGCGCTTTTACCTAGAGCTGGAACTACCATGTGAATAGTGCTATTGGAACCTGGGGACGCACAGTCACAGTGAAGCTGGTGGCTGGCAAGCTGAAAGGCCTCTCCCGGGAGACATGGTGGCAGAAGGGAGCAGCAGACCACAGAACTGCACTAACTGGTCGTGAGTGTGGGAGACTTAGTTCTCCCATGGGAGTGGGTGATTGGCAAAGGGCCATTTTGGAGTTGGGCAGGATAAGCCCAGAGCCAGAAATGCAGTTGGCTTCATTCAGCCATTCCTAGCTCGGAACAGACTGGTGGAAACTGCTTGGACTGAGTCCTGCCCCTATGCACAATCCAACAGCCACTGCTGAGGTTTCCCTGGAGCTATCCCCAACCAGCTCTGTCTGTCCTGTGCACACTAAGGTGGTGAGGGCTACCTGCATTTAACCAGCTCAGGAGGGAGGCGCCAGCCTGCCCCACCCCTGCTTGCACTCCACCAGCCACTGGTAGCCCTACATCAGCACACTCATTGGTCACCATCAGATATACCTCGCCAGCATGCTTCACAGAAATTATAACCAACACAGGAAGTGCCAAGGACTCCACTACCCACTTGTCTGGAAGAAACCAGGAACATGACAAGAGGAAGAAGCAAAAGGCAGTCTCTGGCCTCCAATGCAAGAAATGCTGGTCCAGGAGGTGTGCATATGGAAGAGATTGGGAGTCGCACACCTGAAGTTTCTGAAGCAACAGCAATGAAAATAAAGAAACAACTTCAAGAAGCCATAAAAGAATTTAAAACAGAAATACTATCTTAGGTAAAAGAAGAAATGAGAAACATAATAAAAGAATTGCTAAGCACCTCACAAGAAGACACAGATGGAAGAATGCAGAAGCGTAGAAAAATGAAGGAAATCTTCAATGCAGAAGATAAAAAAGATTTAGAATACATGAAACAGAGTCAAAGAGATTACCAGGAAATTAAGAACTCCATTGAAAGTTGGCAAAACTGCTTGAAAGAAACTAAAGATAGACTATCAAACGTTGAAGACAGGTTTGCAGCTTGCAATTGCAAAATGAAAGATCTCTTAAAAATAACAAAGCACCAGGAATTAACAACACAAAGGCTAGAAGATGACAAGAGGATCTATAGCTTAAGAATAAAAAATGTGAGTGAATAAGCAGGGCTCAACACAAATGAAATACAAAGGCTATTTACAGAAATAATTAAAGAAAACTTCCCAAGCATAGGAAAAGGAAATGATATTCAGATATATGAGACATACAGAACTCCAGCCAGCTATAACCAAATTAGATCTACCAAAATAAATCTACACCCAGACATATAATAATCAAGATCCCAGAAATTCAACACAACAACAGAATATTAAAAGCTGTCAGCGAAAAGGAACAGATCATCTATAAAGGAAAACCCATCAGAATTATGACAGACTTCTCAACACAAGCCATCAAGTCAAGAAGAGCTTGGAGCAAAGTATTCCAAGTTCTGAAAGAAAATAACCTCCAACTCACATTGATGTACCCTGCAAAACTACCTCTCAAAATTAATGGCAAAACAAGATTCTTCCATGACAAAAAGGAACTGGAGGAGTTCATGACCACCAAACCCACCCTACAAAAAATACTGAAGGACATTCTAGAGAGAGAAAAAAAGACCACGGTTTCAGGAACAGCAGCAGAGGGGACTCACTGAATGGGGCAGACAGTGGAATGAAGGGGAAAAGTGGAAACCAATGGCAGAAAAATAGCATGGCAGAGATGAGGCAGAGAAGATTGGCCATAATCACTAAATATATATGGCCTCGATTCACCAATAAAAAGAAACATAAGCAGAGTAGATCAGGAGATAAGATCCATAAATATGCTTTATATAAGAAATGCATTTAACCCAAAAGGGGATTTATAGACTGAAAGTCAAAGATGAGAAAATAATGCTCTATGTGACAGGGAACCAGAAAAAAAGTGAGGGTGGCTTGCCCATCACCTGCAGATTGGTTAGAAAGCCATGACACTTTTATACAATGGAAAACCACTCAGTTACAAATAAAGAAAACTTTGAGGTTCTTGTAGGCAAATGGATACAACTTGAGATCATGCTTAGAGGTAAAAAGGTTCAGAGTCACTTAGGTAAATAGCAGGTTGCCTCCCTAATCTAAAAACTAAAGGAGTTAGTGGGATCCAAAATGTAAAATACATATTGTGAAAGTGAAAGAGGAGGAGCTGTCTAAAAAGGGATGGCAGTGGTCATTGTTAATCTATTATCAGATTTGAAACCTATATTGTTTTCATCACTCTGTTTAGTTTGTTTTTATTCTGTTTCAGTTTGTCTATTTTGATGGCATGGATAGCTCTTCCAAAGATAGCAGGATATATTATGATAACCATTTTTGATATCCTATTAGCTTGATTTGAAGCCCTGTATTGTTTTCATTGTTTTGTTTTGACTGATTTTATTCTATTCTGTTTTGTTTGATAGTATCAAGTCTGATGGTATAGGCAACTACTTTGAAGATAATAAGATACACTATGATACCCATTCTGGTTTGACTATTATCTTCTTTTGAAGTCCTATAATATCTCCACTGATTTTTTAAATTGGTTTTGTTCTGTACTGTTTTGTTCAATTTTATTATCCCTGATGATAGGGGCAGTTCTTTTGAAGATAACAAGAGGCATTATGGTAGCCATTATTGTTCTCCTTGTATTTTGTTTTTAAGTCATGTACCATGTTCATAGTTTTGTTTTGATTGACTCTGTTTTGTCTCATTTGGTTTTATTCTCTTCAAAATAAAATTTTAAAAAGTAACCATAGATATAAAAATATTTAAAAATCATATATATACTTTATATGTGTATATGAAGTTATATTTTTATATATCTATTTAGCTATTTATCAATAATCAGTCTACAGAGTAATAGAACCACAGAAGTTTCCTTTAGTGTCTATCTATACCTTAATACCTATTAATCAATCTTTTCTCCAGCTCCCAAATCACTGTCTCTCCAGTCTCTGGTAACCACCACTCTACTCTCAACCTCTGAGATCACCTTTTTTGGATACCACCTATGAATAAAATCATGCATCACTTGTCTTCCTGTACCTGGCTTATTTTATTTAACCTAGTGATCTCCAATTTGATCTATGTTGTCTCAGACGACAAAATTTTATCTTTTTATGTAACTGAATAGTGTTCCAATTTGTATGTGTACCATTTTTTTCTTTATCCATTGATCAGTTGCTAGACACATTGTTTCTATGTCTTGGTTATTGTGAATAGGGCTGCAATAAAGGTGGGATTGCAGATTTCTCTTCAACAAACTGATTTAATTTCCTTTGAATAAATACACAGTAGTAGGGTTGCTGGAATACATCTTACTTCTATTAATATTTGAGAAAACTCCATACTGTTTTATATAAGGGCTATCATGTTTGGTAGATATTCCTGCCAACAATGTGCAAGGATTCTCTTTTTTTCCACAGCCTTGCTAGGACTTATTTTCATCTTCTTTAAATTTTTAAATTTATTTTTATTAACATGTACTGATCACATATATTAATAGATTCCGTGTGATATTTCAATATACATACATACAGCATGCACTGATGGACTCCAGTCTCCCTTTATCCACCTTCTCCACGCCCACTCCACCTTCTCTTCGGTAATAGCCACTCTATTTAGAGGGCGGTGATATCTTATTCATCTGAGAAGTGTCTGTTTATTTCTGTTGCCCATTTTTGATTGGGTTACTTATTTTATGGGGTCTAATTTTTTTGAGTTCTTTATATGTTCTAGATATTAGTCATTTCTTCAAGGAATAGCTAGCAAAATTTTTTCCCATTATGTAGATTGTCCATTCATTCTATTGGTTTTTTTTTCCCCCCTCTTTGGCTTTTTAATTTGATATAATCCCATTTGTTGATTCTCAGTATTATTTCTTGTGCTATTGGGGTTCTGTTTAGAAAGTATTTGCTTATGCCTATATCTTTAAGAGTTTTACCTATTTTATCTCCCAGCACATTAAATGTTTCTGCTTTAAAATTTAGATCTTTGATTGATTATTATTTTAGTGTACTATGGGGTGAGATATATGGATCTAGAGTCAATATTTTTTGTGTGGATAGCCAATTTTCCCAGCACCATTTATTAAATAAGCTAACAAGATGATTTTTGACTTGGTTTTATACCTTCAAGAATCTACTGAAACTAAAATCAAGAGTCATGATGACTCACTCCTCTTCTTACACAGGAAAAATGATACAATTAGGAAAATAACACATGTAAATTAAGGCAGGTCCTCCTAACACTAACATCTGCCCAAATCTTTGCATCCCAGTAAACCTAGAAAATACAAATCCTAAACAACTTTCTAACTGCTTACTTAATTTATTTACATTTTGATAGTAAGAGTAATATGTTTTAGCCTAAAGTGCACTTCCTTACTTGGGGTTGAGGCAGGAAGATCACAAATTTGAGGTCAATCTGAGAAACCTGGAGAGATGCTGCATCAAAATAAAATTTTAAAAAGGGCTAGGGAGACAGCCCAGCACTCCGTGAGTTTAATCTCTAGTACAGCACATACATGCAGAGAGAGAGAGAGAGAGAGAGAGAGCAGAGGCAGAGAGAGACAGAGACAGAGACAGAGATAGAACTAATACTACCCACCCTCCATTACTTATAAAACAGTAAAAGATTTCTTTTATACAAGTCACACAATCCTTCCATTTCAACAGCATTAACAAGGCCACTGGTTTCCTCTCTCATCAATCAATAAGTTATTTACTAAGCCTCTAGGCTGTGGAACTAAAACACCATAGAGTTGTGCTAACAGTTACACAGTGTAACAACAGGTGTAGTTTGTAGGGAATCAAGCTCAGTCATTATTTAGATTCACATCTAGACATTAAGCATTTAAATTTCATTCTGCATACCTAACATTCATCAACCACTGTTACAAATATTCCTCATAAGAACCTAGAACAGCTGGCTATGCTGGGCCACACCTGTAATGCCAGTACCTGGAGGCTGAGGCAGGAGGATCACGGCAAGTTCGAGGCCACATAGTGAGTCCAAGGCCAGCCTAAACTGTATAGCGAGACACTGTTTCAAAGAAGGAGGAAAAGTAGAAGGAGCAGCACCACCAGCAGCTAGAATAACAGATCAATAATAGCATCTTTATAAGATGCAAACTCGCCAGCGATATAGGTCTGTGGCACAGGGCCTGCCTGGCAATTGCAAGGTCACAAGTTTGAGTTCCAGTACTAATAAAAAAAACCAGATTCAAACTGATGGTAGGTACCCAAAGACCAAGAAAACCTCTTGCTCTTGTGTGAAAGTGATGTCACTCCCTTGAGAGCAAACAATAAGCTGCACCAGGTTGTGACTGTGCTCTTTTGCCATAGTCTTTCGGGATTTTACTAAGTCATCTCCACCTTTGACTGGAAGACATTTCAGAAACTCTGACCTTGTTCTGCAAGAGCCATACCTCACATGCTCTGTGACAACAGTGGAACAAAACATACTGGTTTAGAAATAATGATCGTGTAATGATGGCCCCATGATAAGCTGTTCTAGGCTATTATAATTTAAAGGGAACATACATTTTTGGTTTTGATTAAAATTATGAAAAACAATGAAAAGAATTGTTACATTTGAAACCAGTCTATCATGAAAGGGATAAACTCAATGCTTAAAATGGATTGTTCTCTTCCTCTCCTGTCTGAGATTCTTTAACTAATTCAATAAACATATCATGCATTAATTGTAACTATTTTTAAAAGACCCTTTTATACTCAAAAGTGCCCCCAACTAGGTGAAATTATATGCCATTCTTTAAATGGCATGATGCTAACCATATTGGTCCACTGCTTAACCTTTTGAGTGACTTCCTTCTGCACTTAGAGTGAAGCTCAAATTTCTTTTTCTTTGCCATGGCATTTAAACTTCTAAATAGCCATTATAAGTTTCTTGAGGGGAAAGTTGGTTTTTATTTTTGTTTCGATTTGTTTTGTTTTGTTTGCAGCACTGAGGATTGAACCCAGAGAGCACTGAGCTACATCCCCAGCTTAATTAATTAATGTATTTATTTATAGATGGGGTCTCATTAAGTTGCCCACGCTGGCAATGAACTTATCTTCCTCTTGCCTCAACCCCCTTACTAGCTGGGAATATAGGTGTGTACTGTCATCCCCGGCAGGCATTTTGGTCTGTTGTTTTCTGTTTTTTGTGTTAACTACCAGAACCTCCATCCACAGATCCATTCCCAGCACAAAATAGCTTCAAACTCATGTTAAATGATCAGCTTTTAATGGGTGTATTGTTGGAGCAACGCCTTCCTCTCCAACTTCATCTCCACCTTCCCTCGTTCATAACCTACTCTTCAGTCAGACTGTATTCCATGAGATTTCTTTCTCATATCTAGGCCTTTACATATGTCCTTCCTTCTGTTGATACATTTTTCTCCTTCATCACCACCATCTGTCTCCTAATCTCCTGTCTTTAGGGTCAGCTTTAAAATCACTCTCTCCTTTAGCTAGGAAATGTATTCCCACTATGAATACTCTCATCACTCTGAGTTTCTGCCAAGCTAATTAATGTTTATCATATTTTACAGTTAACAATTTTGGGGAGGTCTAGAAGACAATAAATAACTCCTGACTGGAAAACAAGCTAACATGACCATAAAAGTAGAAATATAAAGACGAAATGGGATGATAGTTCTGTTCTATCTTACTGTGTAATGGAATAAGTTCAGTCCTAAGTACGAAGCACTAATAATAACATAATCTCTGCCTACTCAGAAACAATCAGATGTCTAACAGACTTTAAACTGAAACAGTTCAGCCTAGGAAAAAGGGAGATATAAGGAATGAGGGAGACAAAAAATGAAAAACAGGAGAACTGCCTTCAACTTTCTAGAAAAAAGATTAACCATATTTTGTAAGGCCTTGTGGAACCAATGGAAAGAAAAGGTAATAGGTTTGGACTTTTTAGCAGTCAAAGGTACCTCAAAATAAATGTGTTTGAGAACCACTGAGTTTTCTGTCTCCAAAAGCATTCACAATAAGCTGATTGAGGCTCTAAAGGAATGTGAGATGAGACTGGACTCTTTTTACTAGTAAGTAGTAGAGAGGAAGAACAGTAAAAATTATAGTAGCTAAGTAACTTGGTCAGATTGGTAAGCAAGTACAAAAGAAGCCCCAGTGTTTATCTTTACTGAGCTAGTTAAGAGTTCACCATTCTACATGAGGACATGAAATAGAACAAAACAAAGCTTAATGAGCTGAATATTAAAGGTGATATAGCCACTGACAAGAAAAATTAAAATTACAAAAGTGTGGTTGATGGCAATATATTTCTGTTTAAAAATAGAACAAATATATGCAAACAGATACTGGATCAGTAGTCAACTTTCACTAAAAACAGAAAAAGAAAAATCTATTCACTTGAATTTCAAGTGAAGAGAAAAATGTGATTTTTTTCAAACTAATACCTGATAATGCCCCATGTTCATAAATTTCACTACTGATCAATAAATAATTAAAAAACAAGAAGACAGGATTAACAATTCCATAAGCATAAACATTTATGGGTATTTCATATTCTTCAAATGTCTACTATGTAAGTGCATGTCATATTGGGCTTGTGATAAGTGTCAGGTGACAAAGTGATGACATTGATCTATGCAGTGTAGGCTCTGTTGTTTTGTTGACTTAGCAGAGCAGAAAAGAAATTTTCAACTGTCAAGTCTTAAGAAGTGGTTGGGGTTCTCTCATTCAGCAGAGCCATTCCCAGAGGAACTGCACCACTGTTACCAGAAGGGCTTCCAGAAGACCTTCTGAATAATTCATACTTCTAAGTAAGAGCAGCCCTTTGCAGGCAGTGTTATACTGTATTTTTTTTGCCTGAGCAGCATGCAGGACCCTTTCAAGAATCTATTCCATGGCTTCATGAGGGGCAGGGTAGATTGTAAAGCATCTAGTACATTCTGGAACTTCGTTCCTTTCAGCCTCCTCTGATCTATATTATGACCTTGCATAGATCTCTTGTTTCTCCTAGGGGACAAACCTGAGATTTTGAACACCTCAATTTTCATAGTTAACACTTTGGTTAAACAGACTAAATATAAAAGAAAATGCTTTTTACAGCTTTTGTGATAACCACATCACTTTCTACTACTATTTCTTACACACACACACAAACACACACACACAGTCACAGACATACGCACACGCACACACACACACACAAATACACACATCCTATTTTCTAATCCAAATATAAAGAAATATTTCACTATCTAGTTAGAAAAGCAACACAGAAAGAAATAAAATATGCAATACTAGTTAAAGTCAACATTCTAAAATTTAGAGGGCTTGGTTTTCAGGACAGATTGTTTTGCTTTCACAATGGTTTTCTGCAGTCAAATGCTCTACCCCTGAGCTATGCCCCCTACAGTGGTTTTCTAAGACCTTGAACAGAAGTCAGGATATCTGCTGAAGAACACAGCTCTCCTCCTACCCTACTCCACAGTCACTGTCAACCACTGGGCGGTGTAGCGGCCAGGTCATCAGTGCAGTCTGACAACTCACCTGGAGGAGACATTGACTCGTAAAGGACTGCCCACAAAGCATTAACTTCTGGGATCCATGGCATCAAGATTAATTCAAATGTCGCATTGTAAGTAAAAGATGACTAGTTTGCATGTAAGATAATGAAGGCTGGCAATCAAGCATCAGCCATTTCAAATGGGCAGGAGTAGTTAAGGCAGTGTTGTCATGGAGCCCGAGCAGAAGTAGCTCTTTATGGAAGGGGCACAAAAAAGAAAACACAGGAGGGAGAAGAAATGATGGTGGGACAGGCCAGTGAACCTATGGCACACATGTCACAGCACGCCGTTCGTTATCATTGAAAGCCCTAAGTTTCGCTGTCACTGGGATAGGCCATGATGAATGAATTGCTTTTGTGGTTTTGCTTATATGTTTATTTTAATGCGGTGATCTTAAGAGTATTTCTACTAGGTGGAAGGGTCAATGAAGAAATAGAGAGATTATAAAATGCAGGATATAGAGAAAGGTTTGACTATCAAGCAAGGAACCCAAGAAGTGGGAAAGGGACAGATTAACTGCAGATAGGACAAGGACATCTCTCCCCAGGGGGAGGAGGAAATAGTAAATGTATGTGGCAGCAAACAGGCCTGCAATAGCCAGGAAGCTGAGGCAGTCTCACCTTATTATCAGTAGCTTTTTCATGAAGTAAGGGCATGGCCTCCCCTAAGAAAGGGTAGGCGAGGTAGTGGGGACATGGTTGAGGTAAAAATTGAGACCTGGTGTTAGGAGGGCAGGGGAAAACTAGTAGAACTACCTGGTAGCCCAGAAGTCTTCTGACAGTTTCCCTGGATACAAGTACCCCAAGAGTAGTATCACAGCACAGAGTAGGGTCCCTGGGCCAGGGAATGTGGGAAAAACGGTTCAGAGGTAGAAAAAAAAATGGAGATTGGCAGTCAAAAAGGTTAACTGACCATGCAAGGCACACATTGTACCATAAGTTCCAAAGAAGATCTTGACAGATTCTGAGGTTAGCTGTGAATCTTAATACCAGGACCTCTTTGAGGACAAGTATAACTGTGAGTTCTCCACAGAAAAGAAAGACCTAGGTCCAAGCAAGAAGCAGCAATAAGGAAGTTTTTCTGGGCTGTAGAAAACTCCTATTTAGAGAATCTCTCTGTGTTCTTAAATGACTTAATCATTAAACACCCTAATTTTGGTAAAATATAAAGAGAAGCTACAGTAGAAATTCTGCGTCAGTATCTAGAAGAATCCAGGAACTACTGAACTAAACTGTTTCAAATCTTCTCACCAAATTATGTTACCTAAAACCTGCCACCTCCTTTTCCTGCTCAGATTTTACACAGAACAATCCAGATTCACTGCGTCTATGTCCTCGTCCCTGTATAAAGCAGCTTTTCAACACACTCCTGCTTCTCCTGTTTTCTCTCCCATCACTCAGATTACAAATAGGGTGGAAAACAAGACCAACATGGTACCTACCCTTACCTGATTGGAATCTAAGGAGAGGAACGGTCATTTCCTTGGAAATCACTCTCTTTTGTTACTTTCTTGGGTATATAAATGTTATGCCCTTTCAAGGAATACCTGCAGACCCTCTTGTATCTCCTGCAACCACCTATTTACCTTTTCATTTGAAGCTGAGATGACACATTCCTTATGAAAGCCTTTTTCTAGTTCTCCATGTAAACCTTAATGCTTATTTTTCTGTGTCACTTCAGCACGTAGTACATAGCTAATCTATTAGAGGTAAGGGCTTTAGGGTTGGCTAGTTCATTATGCATTCATTTACTCACTAAGGGTAGTAAGTTTCTTTCTTTTTTTTTTTTTTAGTACCGGGGATTGAACTCATGACCTAGCACTTGCCAGGCAGGCACTTAAGCCGCTGAGCTAAATCCCCAGCCCAGGGTAGTAAGTTTCACAATGGAGGGAAACATTTTTCCCCTAGGACTTCAGTGCCTAGAAAACTATGAGCAGCAAACTAAAACATAAGAATTATGTAGTCCATATCTCAGATAATACTCCATTAATTCGTCTGATCAAACAACGGGCCATCTGAGGCTCATCCTTTTTTCTCACCTCCTATTCCATCAAAGTCTTGACATATTCCTCTAAAATACTGATTTTCTCTTCTGTTCTCTAACTCTACAGTCTCATATCAGCTTTAGTCTTTTCTCTCTTGGCCTATTACAATTATCTGCTCACCATTTTCAGCCTTCCCACAGCAGGCTGAACTTCCAAGTAACTGGAAAAGTGATTTTCTAAAACACAATTCTGATTGAATCGTTCCCATATTCAGTAAGGTAAATCTTAACTTCTTAGCATGGCTCTAGCCCCCTTCTCTAGTGCTATGTCCTACTTTTTATCTATGATTTGCCTCTCCTTCCACCAGCCATTTTTTAATCTTATGTATGAGTAACATTAACTAGTACATGCTGCATATCATGATTCCATATTTTGTACATGTACTCACTCTACATGGAACACCACCACCACCAGTGGGTTCACTGTCCTCCCAAACACATACTTACACACATACAAGCACATACATTCACACAACACCGTCTTCTGACAACCTGTTACTTGGAATAAGGGCCTAGCTCAAATGTTAAGTTCTCTCTGAAGCTTTTCTGGCAGGGTTAACTCAATATATATGTTAAAGAAATTATATATATATATATATATATATATATATATATATATATATATATCACACTGTTTTAATGCACTGAATTCTGATTATGTATACACAGCTCTGTCCCTTAAAATATGTACTGCAAACTCACTGGTACCCACAACATATCTTATTCATCTTTGTAATACACACAGTTATATAATACTAACATACAGGAAATTCTTACTGCATATTTTTTACCAATTCTGAAGATGATTGTGGAGTATACACATCTGAAAATATTCAAAAAAAACAAGACAGAAAACATTTCACTGATCCACAGTGAGAGGGATAGATCGGATAATCCCTTGAGGACTCTCTCAGTTCTAGAGCAACTCTCATAGCATTTATTGAATACCTACAGTAGACCAAGGGATTGCTAATTTTTAAAAATAAATCATTTCATCCTTTTCCTACAATAGTCTTGTTATGAGGTAGACAAATTATTTCCATTTCAATGCTGAAGGAAGAGAAGCACAGAGAAAAGACTTGTTCCTACCCTAAGCCTGTAATAAAGCACCCTGCTGACCCGTCATTCAGTAATAAAGCTGCAGAATAAGAAACGAGCTTTCTGTAAGTATTGAAGCATAACACACTCCACTAGCCCTCAAGGAATGGGAAAGAGCAATCAACTGATAATAAATGAATGCACAGAAATCAAACTGTGTTCCCTGTAGCTTAATTGAACTCTGGTCTCTGTTGAGATTAAGTCTTATAAGCATAAAGCAACTTTAATAAAAATCAGTAGGAATCTATCTTTATCATCCCTCTAGCTAGAAAAATCCTTTGCAAAAAGAAGAAAGATTTCATAGGTAATGAAGAAAATTCTAATTAGTCTCTCACATCACATTTTATTTATCAAAATTCAAAACAAAATGTAGATGGCTTTCCTGGAACAGTTCAGTGGTTCATTAGCTACTGTGCTTTGAAGTAGCTGCCAGCTTGCTGTTTGCTGCCTCCTCTCCAGTACTAGCCTTACTGACCTCCTGATCTATTTGTCACCCTCTGCCCACTCCCTTCGTCCTCTGCTATTTATAGCAGAGCTTAAGCTAGATTCTCTGACCCCACCAGGCTCCTTCTCTACGAGATCATGGCTGATACTGTTCTTAGCCTGTAATAATTTTATCCCTCACCGCAAAAATATAATTCAATGGTGACAACAAGCAATTAGAGCAATGTAATAAATATACTATTGGATAATAGTCCAAAACATAAATATCTGTGACTTATCTGATCTAAATAAATAAATACAGAAAAATGGTAAATATTCCTTTCAGAAAAATCCAATTAATGAATGTAGAAGACTGAAGAAAATTAAAAATCACCATTATAACAAGACAGTAATAATTCCAACAAGGAGGACCTACAGATGAATGCTACAATCAGTGGAGAAAATTTTTAAGAAAAAGAAAATATGCACAGAGGCTCAAAAATCTTTCCCCCAACTCCATACTTTGCAATGATCATGATGCTTTTAAAATTTGCCCAAGGATTCTTTGAAAGGCTTCACTCCAGAAGATGGAACTCAAGTGGAAAGAGGGACAGGGAAGGAGAAATAAGGAGAATAGATATACCATGCACAGGTAATAACCTCAATGCATATAAACATTATACATCATAGACATGAGCTAAGAATAATAATATCAACAAGTGCAGAAATGACAAAGGGGATTCAAAGGAGGAGAGAGGTAGGTAAGAGAAAGGGATTAAAAAAACAAAAAAGCTGTATTATATTCACGTACCCACATGCCAAAATGATTGCAAGCTTTATCTACTGCAAACATGCACTAATAAAAAACAAGAAAGAACACAATTTCTGTCCTATTGAGTGCGCTAAATTTAGTAACTACTTCTCAGCAATAGAGCATGGAAAGAGAAACACAGTAACTTCACCAGTAATACCAGCTGAGCCGAATCACCAGTAATCACTTGTGTAAATATTAAGAATCTACTAACACAACCTGCTAAGAAAAGCACATCACTTTTATAGTATTCTCCTTGAAATTCATAATCTCAGTCTAGTCAGTAGAAAACATTCAAATTTAAGAACATTTTATAAGATATCTGACCACCAGTCTACAAACTCTCAAGATCATAAAAACCAGGAAAGATAGAGAAATTGCCACAAACTGGAAAACACTAAGGACATCTGGCAACAAACACAATGTAGATCCTGGATTGTACGTGAAAAAAGTGGGATTGATGAAAACCTAGGAAAATCTTAAAACTTTATAGCTTAGTTAATGCTAATGTACTTGTGAGAGTTAACTTAGAAATATTAGAAATATGTCAACTCAGAAATACTAAGAAAAGCCCAGTAGATTAGTAAACCACAGGTCTGGTTGTGTCTGTGGATTACTGGTATGAAGGCTAGCAAATTGAGGGGGTAAAACCTGCCCCAGATGTAGAAGACACCATATAGGATACAGAAATATTCTATATTAGCCCCGCAACTCTTGTAAATTCCTGAATTATTTCAAAACAAAAGCTTTTAAAAGTATTCTTCTTGTTTTTATGCTTCTTATATGTATTTCTGTTTTTCTAAAATGAGTGTTTCCTTGAAAAAATCAGAAACAAATAGAAAAATATTCATTTTTAAAGGCAAATATTTGGGAGAAATCTGCTCTCAGGAAAATGATGCTTCTTAAACTACTCTCCTTCAAGATTTTGTCTATTTAGAAACTCCCTACAGATCATCCTACTTTATTTTGTATTTGGTATGTGTCTTTGTTTTTGGCAGCTCTGCAGAGGCAAAACCCCCTTTAAATCCCACACAGCACTTAGAATCTAGTGAGTGCCAGCTGAGTTATTGTTATGGTTGGAAGCCTCCATCCATCTAAGGCCAGTTCCTGAGCCAAGCCTAGCACTGGGCCCAGCCTGCCAGCTGCTGTTTCTCTAGACCTCCTCTGCATCTGGGAACTCAGCAGGTGCCTACTACAATACAACTTATATCAGAGTTCTGAGGCCAATCATACCCAGCATGACTCATTCAAGTCTTCATCATCCCTGGGTTACCAAGGAAATATAGCTTCTGACCCTTACTCAGTGGCCTTTGTGTGCTGGTACGGGCATCTTATTATCTGTCCCACACTGCATAGTTTTCCTTCTTTCCAGTAACCCTTGAGGAACCCCATGTATAACCCCAGCTCCAAAGCAAATGAGCCCATTTACAAATGTATCTGTCCTCCAAATGCTCCATCCACCTCACGGCTTTATTGAAATCTCCTATAATGACAATTCTCTTGAGAGATCAGAAATTAGAATATACATGGAATTAATTTCTTGGTTTACTGAATTTGTAACTGCTCACCTGACACACACAGGTTGCAGCCCAAAGGCAGATGAAAAACACAAAGGAAGCAAAGTATATCCAAATTTTTTTTAGGTCCCAAACTTCATTCTCTGTGAAGAAGTAAGGAGTTCTTTTTAAATTTTTCAAGTCTTTTATTAGTACGTGTTTGTAGTACATAATGATTACATGTATCATAGAGAGTAAGTACATGTATATAACACATCTTATTGCTTTTTCATCTCCTTTCCCTCTTCTCCCTCCATCTCCTGGTCCTCTTCACTTTTGTAAAAGATCTCCTTATTTCCTATTAGTGTTTTCTTTTACTCTTTAACTTATTTATACTTCAGTTTTCTCATATAAGAGAAACCATGTGATATTTAAGCTTGTGTATCTGATTTATTTCACTTAACATTATGATCTCAAGATGCATCCATTTCTCTGCAAGTAACTCAGATTTGTCCTTCTTTATGGAATAGGACATTTCTAAGATTTAGCTATTATGAATTGTGCTGCTATAAACATGGGAATGCAAGTATCACTGTAATATGATGACTTTAACTCTTTCAGGAAGATACTCTTTCAGGAGGGGAATAGCTGGGTCAGATGGAATCTCTATTTTTAGTTTTTTGAGGAATCTCTATTCTGATTTCCATAGTGCTTGTACTAGTCTGATTTCCATAGTGCTTGTACTAGTCTGATTTCCATAGTGCTTGTACTAGCTCACATTCTCACCAACAATATGGAAATGTTCCTTTTTCACTGCAACAAAGCCAGAATTTGTTGTTGTTTGATTTCTTGATGATTCCCCTTCTTTGTGGGGTAGCAAAATATTTCAGTGTTGTTCTAATTTGCATTTCTCAAGTGGCAAGATATACTGAATATTTCTGTGGAAAAATAAACAAGGGGTTAATTTTTAAGCAGGAAACAGTTTCCTGGCATCAAGCCCAGGATTTGCACAAGAATATGGATTCCAAATTCTAACCAACGAAATACAAGAAATGAAAAAAATCAAATTCTAACCATAAGTTGGTTGCTTTATCATAGTTTTAAAAATTTGTACTGGGAAATCTTGAGAGTTGTAGAACAGGAACATGTGCCTTTTATGGAGTCATAGCTAATGCACCTGGTGTGTTAGAACCCTTGAAGCTTCTACTTTCTAGCCAGGGAAGCAATATCCTAAACATAGTGCTTTTTGTCCCCCATTTCAAATCCGTAGGAGACAATGATCTAGTGTGGCTTCAGGGTCATGTGGATGTGCTGAAAGTCAGCTTCTTCTCCCCTTTATTAAAATACATCTGATACTTTTTATTTTTTATTTACAAACTTTCACCATTTTTTGAGTAATAAGTAACTGTGAGCAAAATCATATACAAAGAAAGAAAGCTGAATAGAATTGTATGGTTAAAAAAAAAAGAATTGCATGGTTAGGGTTCTCTAAAATGCCACAATGAAGGCTACACATTATTTATTTTAACCAATTTCAAGGGGATGTCTTTTATATCAAAAATGCCACAGATTTGCATTTTTATTAGTGTAATTTCCAGAAGAGAGCAAGAAAGTGTCCTGTTCTAATAAATCAGTCTAGTATGGTAACTTTCTTCAGGTGGTAATAAAAGGATTTAAAGAAGCTATCTTTTTTACCAATTCCCACAAAGGTACCATATGGGCCGTAGAAGCCATGATATAATTACACGCTATAAGACCGTTTTCCATGCAATAATTCTACCTCTAAATTCTTGAACATTACTCCACAGTAAAGAGCCACAAGTATTTCAAATTTCTTTTTTTTGCTATTTCTCTAAGAGTTTCCATTTGCAGTAAATCTAACCTCAACTCAGATAAACATAAGGAAAAAATAATAATATATCTAGTGAAAACAGTATCTAAAACAGAAATGGTTGGCTGAGCTTTTATATACAGAAACTTTTGCCAGTTTTAAATGTCTACAATTTCATTTTGCATGCATAATAATTTCTTGACCTAGTTTTTTGAGTAGAGCGGTCCAATTATTTAACACAGTGAGGTAAGAATTGTCTCCTAAATTTGCTTCACCCTCTAAAATTTATTCTCTGTAGGTCACATAAAAGTGATTTCTAAGTATCACTGAATAAGTCAATAAATATTTTTGGGACCAGTGACTATATAGTAAAAGCCTCTATCATGCTATGAGCCAAAAAAAACCATAATGAATAAAGAACTTTCATCAAGAATTTTATACTTAGGTGGAAAATAAAAATATACAAATATATAATGGTGATTCAGTGTAGTACAAAGTTCACTGAAGGCATATATTTTATCCAAACATAGAAAAAGCAAGGAGTCAAGTGAGATGCACACATGAGGTGCTAAAGAGGTTTTCCTAGGAAAAGTCTTGCAAGCCTTTGTATTGCCACATGAGTGAGGATTAGCAGGTGGGCGATGCTAGGGCATATAACAGCGCATGCAAAGAAATTCTGGGCATAGTAAATGACAGGACATTCAAGAAGGTCCAAATATGTGCACATATAGTTAAAGCAAGTTGTACCAGCAAAAGGCAGAGATAATGAATGAAACATAGAGAGAGGAAAGCAATCAGAGATAGAAAGCATCATATTGCCGATGGAGGACTTTTTATAGTATGCTATAGCTTTGAATTTCAACCTGCAGGCAAGAGGCATCGTTGAAGGATCTTACGCAAGGAAATGTTATGCTCAGATTTCAGAGCATATCAGCTTTTTTAAGAATAATCATCTAATCATCTGGAAGAGAAACATAAGGAAATTCAGGTATAGACATGTTGGGGGGGAGCTACAATCTCTGGGAATAGAAATCCAGGCTAAGGATAAATCTGAGCCCTCAGGATATGAATAGTGGTAGCAAGTATCAGCACAGATGACAGCCCCTAGGCCGAGGGCTTCGGCAAGAACCTTCAGATATATCCTTTGTCCTCTATGGGTTCTGTCAAAAGAATTCAGAGAATCTTAAAAACATAAATTGAAGGAGAAAATTCATTAAATGAAATTTCCCTCAATTAACTGTAAATTATAAATAGGTAACAGATAGGTAATTATAAAGGTAAAAGGTCCCAAAAGTATTAGCAGCACCTATGATAAATTCACAATACTAGTGATCACCAATAGATATCATAGATATTTTCTAATGACATTACAGTTGTTAAACATTAAATTATGGTAGCCATTGCATCTACCAATACATCTTGGTGTTTACTGTATTAATAAAAAAGCATTCTTTGTATCACAATTTTTAGAAATATATTAATAATTAGTTTAATTAATTTTCCCTAAAATTTTATGTATTTTATTAAAGAAATTTGGAAACACTTTCCTGAGAAAGTATCAAAAGGTCAGAGGATCAATGGTACAATTCAAGAACCCCTGGGTTATTGTGAGAACAAATTCACATTTAAATGGGAAACATTTAAGTAGTATGGTTTGCAGGAGGGAATGACCAGGAATAATTAGGTTGAAAAGAGATAATAAAAGAGACAGAACAACCTATCACCACAAGATCAGAAAGTTGCCAGGTCAAAAAATCAACAGTGTTAGAAAAAATATTATACAAGGACTGAAATATTTCACTTTCATTTACCAATACAGAGCTCTATCAGAGTTCTTTTGCTGTATGCAATAGAATAAATTCTGTAACATAAGCAAAAAGAAGTATATTGAAGGAGTATAAGGCAGATCACAGACTCCAAGGAAAAAATAGAAGAATTAATCCAGAAAGGACAGAAAAAGTGGCTTCCCAGAGGAATTCAGGTAGTGAGAAGGAAATGTCACCATCCATCATGCCCTCAACTTGTTGTCTTAGCTTGACTTGAGGACTTGTGTCCACTTCTGGTCTGGGAGAGATCAGGGTACCAGCACTGAGAGTTGCATCAAGATCTACAGAGAAGGGAAGTTCTCTAGATGGCACAGTATCACCTAGAGGGAAAAGATGCTTGTAAATACATGTTCACTTCAAGGAATCTCACATTGGTGAAAACAATTTCAAAGTAAGGAGCAGAGAACCGAGAACTTAGGTAGTTTTTGTCTAAAAGTGAAGCAGACCACCCTATACTTAAAAGGCTCTGCTGGCTGGGTGTAGTGGTACGCACCTGTGATCCCATCATTCAGGAAGATGAGGCAGGAGGATCACAGTGAGTTCAAGGCCAGCCTGGGCTATATAAGCAAGTTTAAGGTCAGCCTGCACTACACACTGACCCTGCCTAAAAATAAAGTAGGACAAGGTAAAATAAAATAAAAATAAAAATAAATAAAATAAAATAAAATAAAATAAAATAAAATAAAATAAAATAAAGCTTGGCAGTGTCAAACAAGAATGAAGTAAAAACAGGGAGGAAAGGCAGAATCTATTTGTATCCTCTTCTAAGGAAAATGTTTGGGAGGGACCAAGTCGACAGAAAAGGCATATTCTTTACTTTTTCATATTGGAATATTGCTATTAACTAAACTTCATACATATGAAAAATGACCAGATGAGCAGAGTGCTTCCATCCTAGGAGGCCAGCCCAGAGGTGGGTAGACAGTTAAATGCATTGGAATTGTCAAGACAGCATAGGATTAAGAGTCATTATGCATTTCTAATTCACCCTTCCCTGAATGAGAGACTTTGTGCAAATCATAAATCACAAGTTTCAATCAAATGGTAGTATTTATAATTTACTTTAAAATGCTTTTGCATAAGTAGTGTAAAATGTATATAAATTGATTTTAATTTTATATCTAGGTCAAGTCAGCTAAAGTGATACATGCATAATCCAGGAACAGGGGCATGTGCTAGGCAGCATTATTAGCAGAAAGGGAGTGATCTTCCTACTTCAGTCACTAACCATCAGTTTAGCATTCAGCAAGTTAAAAGCTGGCAAAGGGTTTCACTTTGTGAAATTAAAAGTATCCAAGATGTGTGGGGTACCTAAAATAGTTCCGGAACACTTTCAAGAAGAAAGATTCAGAATTCTCTGATGCATCAACTTTGCATTACTTTGTGATGCTGTCTGAAGCATGTGATACCCCCTCAGAGTATGAATAAATAGTAAATCATGATGATAAGTATTACTGCTACAGGAATTCAGAGAGTTACAACCACAGAGACACTAGCAAAAGCTTTAAAATGAAATGAGTTTTGTTTGGGAGAGCCTTGAGTAAGGTATGAAGAAAGGGTGAGTTCAAAGGCAGATCTCCTACTAGTCTTGACCATGTAAAGTTGGTTATGTGATATGGTTATTCCTGTTCAATTTATGGAGAAAGCAGGGCGGCCAGACTAGAAGCTTGCACAAGAATTATTTAACCACTGATACCCCCACAGGTCTACAATTGGAATGGAAATGCTTCTAAAATGAGGACGATGAAAAAAGGTAGTTTCCTCGACCCTTCCTGAGCATTTCCTATCTTCCAGGCAGTGGGCCAGGGGTTCCACGCTGTTTTTTCTAAGTCTCACTATACTTGACAAAGCAAGTATCGTTTTTAAAAAGCACAGCTCACAAAGATTAGGCAACTTTCTTTAAGGTTCATAGGTACCACAGGACATAGTGACCCCAAAAGTTGGACTCTGAAGACCTAACTGACCATAAGCCTATGCTCACCAACATCCCAACTGCTGTCCTCGTGGGAATCAGTCCTTTCAGCCTTCCAGGGAGATAGATTGCTGCTTTGCACTATGTGAACAATACTGTGAATAACAATGCAGTACTGTGGGCCACTGAATTAAAACTAGTTCCTATCCACTGAAATTAATTTAGAAGACAAATGAAAATCATTACCACAAAAAACAAAAAGAAAGCAGACCAACAACAAAAACATATTCCGATGCTGAAGCTGGCAACGTGCAATCTCCTTGAGTCAGGATACATTAAACCACATATGAACTTTGGGAATTCAACTGATGTTTTAAAATTTAAAAAGATTTAACAAACTGTTTCCGTCTAGGGTAACACACCTCTTGTTCAATTGAGTCCCCATCCAGTACTCACCATATTTCCACCCCTTCTTCACTGCAATGCACTAGGTTCCACAAATTTAAGGTCAGCTACACTACGTAGTGAGACACAGTCTAAAAATAAAATAGAATGAAATAGAATAAAATAAAATCTCCACTGTGTCAAACGAGGAATGAAATAAAAATATGGAGGAAAGGCAGAATCTTTTTGGATCTGTTTCTAACCTAGAAGAGATCTCAGCATATTTATGGACAGAGAAAGGACCTAAAGTGACAGAAGTTTAAGACCCAGAGGAGCTCTGAAAGATGGGTCGAATCAGAACAGAAAAAAAGAATTACTATTGCCATTTACCCTGCGACACATTTGTTGTTGCAGACACCATGCTAAACAGACTTTACGTGCATTATCTTTTAATATTGACAAGCATTCAAATAATACAATTTTCTCTATATTGTAGAATAATGAATTTAAAGTAGTAATTTTTTGAATTTCCCAAGGTCAAAAAGCTACACTGGCAAAGCAAGAAGCAGGTGTCTTTCTTTCTGACCCTAAAACCTACATTTTTGACAATATTTTGCCTCTTTTCATAAAATCCAGAGAAAAGAGTTAAGGAGGAGTGTTCTAGCTGGTGCTTTAGGGTGTAAGAACATGGATTTCCATGACACAGCTTCACTTTTCTCTACCAGCCAGTGGCTGAGAAATAGGAAGTTGGGAATGGCACAGTGCGGCTGATCAGGGAAAGACTGCTACAACCCAGGCTGAGCACGGAAGGGAATTGGCTATGATAGGAAAACACGAATGAGGAACATGCTGAAGACACACACAGTCCTCCAAGGCTGCACAGGAACCTTGTATAGTTCTTTACAGCTTCTACAGCAGATTCAACAAGCAACAAGATTAGAAGGAATATGTAATGAACCAAGTTCAAGACCCAGCTCTGGCTATGCTACCGAGAGGGATGAAAATAAAGAAAGCCTGCTATTATTCAGATTAGTAATTTATTTGGCTCTAGAGCTCAGATTATCACAGGTTACAATTGTTATCCTACCTGAGCTAATAGTAAAGTAATACCTTAAAAATATTGATTCACACACACACACACACACAGAGCATGATTTAAAAACATGG
Organism: Dolichotis patagonum; assembly: GCA_004027295.1. Lineage (NCBI taxonomy): Eukaryota > Metazoa > Chordata > Mammalia > Rodentia > Caviidae > Dolichotis > Dolichotis patagonum. Next base: position 21,823 of record PVJX010005195.1, on the reverse strand, counting down.
CGAATGACTGAATTTTTAGAAAGTATTATAGTATAAAACATATTATCATAAATTCCCCTCAAAATACTTCCCCTCACTTTGAACACACTTATCCTATCATTCTTGCCACTTTCTGAAGCAGCTCTGGAAGTCCTCTTTCATGAGTTCTTTAGTTGCACTTCCATGGCTGCCTCAATGTCCTGAACTAATGAAAATTAACCTTTCATGGACATTTTGAGTTTAGAGAAGATCTAGAAGATGCATGGTACCAGATATGGGGAATAAAGTGAATCAGAACACCATAATGGATCTTTGCTTTACAGAAATTGCTGTATCATAAATAATTTGGTATACAGAAGTCACAACTTCAGTAAGTATTCATGTACAAAGTTAAATGTGGTCAACTTTTAACATCTCTCCTTTCTATTTTCTAAATGAGTAACAACTTTCATTTCTTAATCTTTGCATCTTAAAAATTCACAATTATCAAATACTATTTTTAGGAGCATCAAAATCTTGGGTAATATGAATAAAATTTAAAAATATCAAAAAGATTTTTCTAAGCTAGAAGAAAAAATAAAAATTACTTAATATTTATAAGTACATAAAAAAGGATAAAAATAGAGACATAAAGCCTGTAGTTTAACATCTCTGTGGATGCAATACTCTCTCACAAACATTTAAAATTCATGTAGAAAATTATTATAATCTAAAATCAAGTTGATCATACAATTTTTAGTAGAAAAAAATAAATCATAGAACAAAATAAAAAGATTCTGATTATACACACTTTAACTGTATACTTATACATCATAGAAAATATCTGGGAAAAAATATGCCAAATTGTTAAAACTGTTTACCTATGTTATTGAAAAATGATAGGCTTAGAGTTCCTACCCAGAGAAGAAGAGAATTTTACTTTTAATTTTGTATCATACTCTAATGTTTTATATGTCTGCATTATTCTTTTAAACCTCTGTCATTTATTTTACATTTATGTTCATTTAATATGCTATTTATTTTAGAGTAATTCTAGATTTACAGAAAAGTTACAAATAGTACAGTGTTCCCATAATATTCCTCACCTGTTTCCTCCATTACTGGCATAATCACTTTACCAAAGTACATGTGTAAACACTATAAAACTGATCTTGGTTCATTACTATTCATTAAACTCCAGACTATTTAGATCTCACCAGCTTTTCTGTTAATGTTCTTTTTCCACCCCAAGAACCAACTGAGAGTTCCACATTGCATTTAGTCATATATCATGTCTCCTTAGTCTCTGGTATGTAACAACTTCTTACGCTTCCCTTGTTTTTCACCATCTTGACAGATTTGAGAAATATAGGCCAGGTATCAGGTAGGCTGTCTACGAACTGGATTTGTGTATTTTTCTCATGATAAGAATGAGTTATGGATCTGGCTGAAGAATATCATACAGATGAAGTACCTATCTCATCACATCACCTCAGGGGTACAAGATGCTCAGTACTGCTAGTGATACCAATCTCACATGGTAAGGGCTATGTTTTCCCAGGGTTCTCCCCTGTAAACTTACCATTTATCCCTTTCTAGTCTTTGAAAGCAAGTCAGTAAATCTGGCCTAACGGTAGGAGTAACTTAAGCTTTTCCTCCTAAAGAAAGGAGTATTTAGATGTATAATTTGGAATCTTTCTATAAGGAACATTTGTCCCTTGGCCCCTGTTTATTTGTTCAATCGTTTATTTTTAGTAATATGCACTCGTGTATATTTGCCTCGTACTTCAAGTTATAACTCAATACAAGATTATTTATTAGAGTTGGCCAGTAGAAGCTTTTTCAGCTTTGAAACTCTGTTCCCATTTGAAATGCTCATTCTTTTGTATTTTGAACTTTACTTTCTGCAATTATGATGCTGCAAGTCATCTTGAATTTTTCCCTTCCTTTGCCCTAGAATTAATCATTTCAAGAGTCCTGGCTCTTTTTACCAAAGAATGATGTGCAACAACCAAGATCTGAGTAGTGTGTTCCTTCAACTACCTATCAATAAGCTCACTGAGGATTCGACTTAGGTGCATACGAATTTGATCTTTTAACATAGATCTCGACATGTAAATGGAAGAAGACATGATTGTTATTATTACTCACATTTATAATAAATTTGCAACTTCCTAATCAAAATTATAGCCCACTAGTGACTGGATCAAGCCCTAATGTGCCCACAGATCTTTCCGTATTTCTGAGGCTCAGGATCTCATAAGGCCAAGAAGAGGCATCCTTCCATTCCAGGCCCATCCGACCGCTTGACTATAAAACATTTTTCTTCCAGTCTGGGACTAAACTCATGATCTCATTAAGTAAATTTACTGATGCCAGATAAATTATGGAATTATTGCTTCAGAAATAGTGGAGGACGACATGAAAAACCAAAAATGTCCTTTGAAAACTTCCCAAAAGTATACATTGCTTTAACAGATATGACATTAAGACTTGTACCCCGTCTCAGGCATCTGCCATTTCTCATAGATGTTTTTCTTCCAAATTCTTTTGGTCGTTTGCTTGTTTTAGTAGCTAAACATGTAAATATTTATGATTGGTACATACATGGTGGTTACTAGTAACGATATCATGACTATTGAGTGCCAAGCATATATCAGGCACCATTCTGGGAGCCATGAGTAGTTTCAGTAAGTCTGCAAGACAGGCATTATCATTTGGTTTGGTTCGGTTTGGTTTTTATACCAAGAACTGAACTAAGGACCTTGTACTTGCCAGGCAGGCACTGTGCCACTGAGCTACATCTCTGGCCCCATTATCATTTCCATTTTACAAATTTTAGCAAATTTGAGCAACTTAGCCAAGGTCACAATGGTGGTAGCAAAAAAGCAGAACTCAATCCTAGATCTTTTACTAAGCTCTATACTGCTTGAAAAGTACTATGCTTCTTAAAATATACTGTGTACTACTTCCCTCGCTTGTTTAAAAACTGACTTTCATCACTTCTTAGCTGTAAAAATTAGCATTTGCTACTTATAAAAATAGTAAAGACCCCTATTTTTCTTTTCATTTTTTTTATCTTTTTTTTGTACCAAGGATCAAACTCATGACTTTGCACTTGCCAGACAAGTGCTTACATCACTGAGCTAAATCTCCAGCCTAAGACCAATATTTTTATGATAATAAACCAATTATTCAGTTGAACTGCATAAAATTGCTGAGATTTGGTCATTTTGACCACAAAAAATATGGGAATGTTTTAAGTGTCAACTTAATTAAAATACACTCATTTGTATTTTACATGACTACCTGGAATAACAACGGGAATTTCTAGAGATTTCATACTCCATTGGAAAAGTAAAACAGAAGCAAATACTTTACCTCACTCATTAACCATTATATATATATATATATATATATATATATATATATATATATATATAGTTTAAGGAAAAAATAGAAAGCACACAAAATTTCAAGATAAAGAAACTGGACAAAATGTGTTGTGAAAGATAATAACTTACTAGTTTAAGTGAAATCTTACATGCTGACTACAGGTTGACCACCAAGAATGCTGTGAATGCAAGCAATGAAACACACCAGTGCAAAACACAAACATTGTTCAAATACTATTGCCTAATATTCGTTCTAAAAAATTGATATGAAATTCAAACTCCGAGGGTGATGTTATTAGGTGTCTTTTGGGAAGCATTTAGTTCATGGTGGTGCAACCCTCAGCAATGCATTTAACGCCCTTATAAGGGAGGTCTAAGGGAGATGCCGTGTCCCTTCTATCATGTGAAGATACAGTTAGAAGGTGTCATCTGTCAACCAAAACATCAAAACAGGGACACTTGCCGGACACTGAATCTGCTACAGCTTGATCTTGGAGTTCCTAACCTCCAGAACTCTTAGAAATGTTTATGTTTATAAGCCACCGAATTTATAATATTGCATTATATAAGCCTAAATGGACTGAGAAATTAAAGTGTCTTTATCTACCTGAAGGCATTGATCAAATATAAAATATTCGGAATATGTTTTTGAAAATTGTAAGGTTGAACAATTGAAGGATACAGAGAACCCTGTATGTGAGGCATGAAATATTAGAGCTCATGGGAAACAAAAATTAGTTAAATTTAACTTTTTTGTTTCCTCATAGAAGAAAACAAGGTTCGGGAAGATTATATCAGCATGTACTAAGGCTCTAGTTTCTCAGTCTTAGTTGAGGGCTCACTAAAGTAGGTAAGAGTAACATGTTATTGTAACACAACAATGTCTTTATATATTACATACCATACTATATATTACAAATGTAAGAGAATTTTCAGGTGACATAACTTTTATCTTTTAGCATCATAAAGTTGATAAAAGTAAATATATTAAATGTTTTATGATAATAAAACACTTAAAATTTAACAGTATTACATTTCCTTATTCAGCCTGTTAGTATAGTATAACCAGAATGCTTCTTTCTTCCAGGATGTTTTCCTAGTTGCTTTTGGATATGGTTTGAGTTCTTAAAGAATAAGGCATCCTAAAAATAGTTGGTTGTCAAAAGGGTTTGAATTTCAAGAAAAAGAATTCTCACATCTGTTCCCTGAGAAATAAGTATGCCTTCAAAAGCATTATATTTAGAATATGTCTTGATATTTAATTCAGCTGTAGATACCTATTACTAAAAAGACAGCTTGCCTCAAATACAAAATAAATTGCAGAAATTAGCTATCCTGATTATTTCCTTCCTTTATGAGGCTATATGTTCTAGCCAAACAACTGAGTTCCTATGTTTTGCTTTATTTTTCATTACTAATAGCAACAAGGAAGGGCCACTCCCTGGCTTATTTTCATTGAAGATTCTAAAATTCTATCAGTCTACAAGATTTTCAGGTAATAATATATTATTTAAAGGAGAATAAATGTTCTTAAAAGAGATTCGAATTCACTAACAAGAAAAAGAGACAACCACCAGAAGAAGAATCAACATATTTTTCAAGTGACCTACAAAACCCCAGCTCCCTTGTCCTGTAGAGAAGCAGCACTGTTCATGCATACTCACACTTTCAATGAGAATTTAGAACAGATGGATGGACTATGTCCTAATCTTAGGCATGAGGGCTTCTTGGCACGTTATTTAGAGTAACAAGAATCACTTGAGTGTGTTTATACCTTGAAGATGATCATTGCAAAAAAAATTAATTTTCTATATACTACTGAACGCAATTATAGTACCTCCTCCATGGGGTTATGTGGACTAATTCACTCATCAAAAATTTTATTGAGCATGTACTATAAGTCAGGCACTATGCTAGGTGCTAAGGAAATATCATTTAACAAAACACACAAAAATTTCTGCCTTGGTATGACTTACATTGTACCATTATACCAAGAAAGGAAAAATAAATAATAAGCAAAATATGTAGTTTTTAAGTGATAATAAATGCTATGGGGGGGGCAGAAAATAAAATTAAATGATACATGTGCTTGGCAGAGAACAAGCATTTGAAATATACAACATTGTTTTTCTTTTTGTTAATAAAATTCTGAAAGTAAGTTCCTTGGTTTCAGGATTGGAGTCAAAGAGAAACTGTTTTCTTCTTGAGGGAGTTTTTTTGTTTATTTGTTTATTTTGGTACCAGGGATTGACTTTCCAGACAGGCATTGACTTTCCAGACAGGCACTGTGCCACTGAGCTGTATCCTCAGCCCATCTTGGGGTACTGAGTATGTAAAATAATAATTTTATCAAATGTTCACTTTGTGCCAGCAACTTTCCATAAAAATACATCATTTTGTCCTATAGTAGGAAATGGTTATTTTCCCTACTTTATATTTGGGAAAGATATCTAAGAACCACAAGGTCACAATCCAATAATTTAAGAGCTGAGAATCAGAAGTAAATATGTTTAGCTCCAAAATCCATCCTGCAGGGCTCTGTTTTCATTGAATGTTTAGGTACAAAGCATCGGAAGACAGTAAATCAAGAAGGGAAAGATAACTATTACTCACAAGTACTTACTCCCCACACCCTGTCTACCTTCCCCGCCACCAATCTCCTGCCCAGAGAATATCAGTCAGTCTATACATACATGGAAACTGACAGATTTTAGGATTCCAAAACTGAAGACAGGAACCTGTCATTTGGTATAAGATAGTGCAAAAATAAAAATTCACTTTAGACTTGGTAATTTGGAGTTTCTGTCACCAGCTGAAGTTTCAGACTGTTCTTGAAAAGGACACTTTGTTTACTCAGCAAGCTGGTTAACAGCATTTACTTTACTACTTCTTGTTCTGGTATCTTAGTATGTGTGTATTACATTTAGATAGAGATGATATTAAGCTTGACGTGGTGCTGCGTGCCTGTAATCCTAGCACTCATGAGGCTGAGGCAAGAGGATCACTGTGAGTTCAAGACCAGCCTGGGCTACAAAGAGAGCTCAAAACCAGCCTGAGCTAAAGAGCAAGACCCTGTCTCATAAATAAATACATAAAATATAAAGACAAAAAAAGATATTAAGATAGAAGAACCAGAGACACTACAATGCTACGTGAAAAAACTCAGACACACAAGTTTAAATAACACATGGTTTCTCTTACATGACAAACCCAAAATATAAAATATAGATAATATAGGTATTTTTTGCAAATGGGAAAGGGACCAAAATGGGTGAAGGAAGGGAAAGAGGATAAAGAAAAGGATTAATATGTATTATATACATGTACCAATTCTCCACAAGGAATGTAACCATTACATACTACAAACATGTACTAATAAAAAATGAAAAAAAATCTAAAAATCAGAGAAAAACATCATGTCAGAGATCATGATACCATATCTATTACTTTCCAAAAAAAATCTTTAATAAATAAAGCTAAGTATAAGGGTTTGTTCACCCTCCTGGTAAATAAACCAAATAATGACAATGACTCGTGCAAGTCTGTTTCCTGAATCCGCACTAGGAAGGCCCCAAGGTGACAGTGATATGAGACTGGGTGAGGCAGAAACAAATTATGAGCTCTAAGGATGGAAAAAGCTGAGTGGAAGAAGAAATGATGACTCTGAGTGGGCCAGCAAAGGTAATAGGGTAAGTATTTTAAAACACTTAAATCAAAAATTTGAATAAAGAGAAGACAAAAGGGCAACCACAGATAGGCCTGGAGCTTCATTTCCGGGTATGTCCAGAACAAGGGACGTTTACAAGCACAGCCCAGATGACACAGTGTTAATGTAAAAAGCTCTCCAACTAATAACGCATCTGTGTCCCTATGGCTGCCCTTATTTATAAATGCTTTTTTTCCCCTTTAGCACATGATCTTGCACATGGTAGACATTTGATGCATTTGTTAATTGTTAACTACTGGTGACATTTTCTGAAACATCCGGTTTTACAGCTTATGCAATGCTGGGCATGGGGACCATACCAGGATTCTTTTTAAGGTATACAGAGCAAGGGTGTGAGTTCCTGGGGCTTGACCCTTAAAGAAACTCCACCCTCAGGCTTCCAAGAGTTAAGTGCCCCTTAAGGATTTGTCAAGTTCTTAGATAGTCAAGAAAGAGAAAAACAACATCAACAAAAGGATTATCTTCTTCCTGGGAGGCAAGTGCCATTATTAGTATCAATTCTCTAACAACTCTCTGCAAACTTGTAGATTAATAGATTAATTCAGCCACTTTTCACTATGAAAAGAAGAATGAGAATTCTTTGCCTACCTAAGATTCAGCAGCCAGCGAGCAGCATCTCATTATTTCAAACAGTAAGGGTGGATCCAGACTTCAGATCATTAGCATGGTTGAAACGAGCATGCTAAAGAAAGGTTCATTATAAATATTGACTGTAATTCCCTTTTTAATTAAAAAAGTGAACTCTTTCTGCAGTAATATAATCTCAAACTCTAAGCCCCCAGGCCCCTGGAGAGATAAAACAGAAGGAAAAAAAGGATAGTTCTAAAAAAAAAAAAAAAGCAGCATAAATATGCTGTATAATTTAAATGAGAGTTTAAAAATGAGGGGGGAAAATAACTAAGCAATAAACAAACGGCAAGAGAATTAATTTAAACATTGAACCAATAGGATGGTTAATTAGCTTGCTCTGCAAAGATTTGATTTCTCCCCTGAAAGCAATGATGGTGACAAATAAACCTGACATACCAAATATCGTCAGGTTTAATGTAATATGTCCCCTATTGGCTATAGACAAAATACCACTGAATTACTGTGCACACTGCTAAATTATCATGGGATAAAAGTAGCAGAGTTTCGCTTAGGGTTGTTTTGACAACAATGGTCCCTTAGATTTTAAGCTATATAATTTCAGTTTCATTGGTCCGGAACTGGGAGGTAAGGGACCCTCAAATGCAAACGCATACAGGGCTCAAGTAGTACCAGTAGGGGTATCAAAAGGTCATAACAGTACTGGCTACATAATTTATAGGGTAGAATGTAAAGTGAAGATGCAGAGCCCTTATTCAAAAATTAGTAAGAACTTCAAATTGCCAACAGAAGAAAATTAAATTATTTGGAGCCAAACACAGGGACCTCTGCAAATGGCACAGACTGTATGACAGGAAGCCTTGCCTAAGACAATACAAAACAAGCCGCAGGCCGGGTTCAGCTCAGGCATTTACCACTTCGAGATCTTGTGCTAAAGAGTTCGTATTTTCATCCCGGCTCCCCTTGTGACGCAAGCACAGAGTAGCAAAATGGCTTTAAGGGTTTGAAACATGCCTTTTGATTGAAGAGCAGGACTTCGGCTTATAAGGAAAATAAAGCCTCTCCTTCATCCTCACCAAGTTTTAAAACTGACTTGAGGATTTTGATGGTAAGAGGCATCTTATGCTTTATTCATTCAAAATACCTAAAGGTTTGTTACTATGGATAAACTCCTATAAAAAGTAATATTCTTCTGAAAAGCCTTTCATCTCATGGTCCATCTGCAGATCTGGGAATCTGTAATTACTATCAAAGATAAAGATACAGTCTGCAAGTGATTTTTTTTGTCTGCTTAGATATACCAAATTGAATGTACCTTATACAAAAATGAATGTGCACCTGAATATTTTCATTAAAATACAACCATAGCTTAAATACACTAGTTAATTTATAGTTTATAGAGGGTGCTTCCTATTTGAAGTGATGTTTGTAAGGCATGTTGAGGTGAATGCACAAGACTGGAACCTGTGTGCCACATATCTCCACCAGCATGTTAAGAGAAATGCTCAATTTAGAGGGCTCTCTGGAAAAGCAGTTTTTAAACATGAGAAATATCTTTCACAATTTTTAAGATCTGTCATTAGCTGACCTGTCAAATTCATTTCATATTTCTACATGTCAGTGTTATAAAATGAGATAGATATATATTTCCTAGAATACCTTGTATCAAATAAATATCATTTGCCACATTGGCCTTATCTATACATAGCAAGATTTTAATGTAACCCAAACAGGGAGAAAAAAATCAATTAGTCAATGCAGTGGGTTCACCTCCATATATAAATCACACGCACACACACACACACACACACATATATATATATATATATATATATATATATATAGAGAGAGAGAGAGAGAGAGAGAGAGATAACAAGTTTATCTATTAGTACATGGAATAGAAACAAATAGAAATAGTATTTTTACTATTTCTAGAGGGAAAAAATTCAACTACAAATTTAGCTGAGGTTTTCCTTTTCTCTCCCTCTAGAATGTAGTAGGAAAAGGTATTTTAATCTGTTCGGTGTTTTTGCTATGTTTTCTAACAATTTCTGGCACACAGAAGATACTCAATAAAATATTTGTTGAATTTAATTGGATCTATAGGACCAAAACAAATTGCCTTTCACTGATCCTATGACTGGAAATCAGAGACAACAGAGCAGCACTACCAACTTCCCTAAATCTCATTGGCTACTTTATTCCCAAATTGATTCCTAACTTCTAAGTCACTCTCTCTAGCATCTCTGTTGCCCTCTGTTCAGCCGCTCATCCCTGTACCTCATGCTCTCATGAGTTCAGGCCTTCATGGAACAGCTATGACAAAGGTTAACCCCTTGCCAGAAAGGAGAAGTGGCCAATAAGCCCCATGGAATAATATTTCTAAGTATTCACCATCCAAGAATCAATATCAGTATGCTGTCAGTGTGTGCATTAGCCCCACACTTAAACAAAGAACAGCCCTTGGAGCCCCATAATGACACTGGGCGTGGATAGCTGGGGATGGGCAAGATGATGCAGAGATGACTGTCTCAGCTCTTCTCAAACACAACGCTTCCTGGATGTTGCACAAGACCATTACGGTATTCTTGTGCTTAGTCAGAAATAGACAACATTTGGATTTATCCACTGATACACTCAGCAAAATAAACCCTGCTTTTATCTTCTTGACTCAAGACATAAATTCACACTACACCTTCCAGACTGTGAGAGAAGTTTGTTTCTATTACTTGCCTTCCTGGTATTGCCAGGGAACTCAGTGTCTTAAAGAGGCACATTGCTACACATGTAACTGGAAAGGCGGGTACAACAAAGTTGATTCATTAATGCCTCAGGTAGAATCTACCTTTAGTGAAAATCTATCATGCCCACACTCATTCACATAGCGTTTTCCATGCACAGATCTGCTAAAACAAATATGTCAAGAGAGGGTAATGGCAAAAGATCGGAACACTATTAAATATACATTACTTAAATCTTTAGGATCAAAGTAAATATTCACATCTCACTGAGATTCATGCCCGTCTTTCCAGTAAACTGATCTTAACATAGTAAATGAGATTTTCTACGTGTAAAATCTGACTTTTCCAATTAACTTGAGTAGGGTATGTGCAATGAGATATAGATGACTGATTTTTATAGTACATACATTTAAGATGTCACAAAACTGGGATGACTGTGGGCCAGCCCACCCCAATCACTTAACTATGTGACCCCAGCCAAGTTTGTAGCCTAAGAATTGTTTTTTGCAAAATGTAAATGTACATATGTAATTCTATAAAGTAATACTGTTATTCTCTACTTAATGTCATTACAAGGACTAACTAATATATACACAAAGTTTAGCCCAGTAACTGATACATAATAAGAACTGAATAAATTAAAGCTATGATTGATTATAATAATAATTATTATTATCCTCACCATGATGACCTAGTTATCATCAAAGAATTAACTTCTTTGCAACTTGGTAATTCAATAATGAAAACTACAATCAAATTAACTTACTGTGAGACTTTATGGTCTAAACACAACCACACAGTAAACATGGTCTTTATCTTCCAGTCATTACTGTAAAATAAAATTCTTTAAATTCTAGAAAATTTCAGTGAGACACTAATAAACGCAACCACAGAGGAGCAATCTCTCCCTCTCTCCTTTCCCCTACACACACACGCGCACACACACACCACACACCCCCTGGGGATATATTATATATAGCCTTAGCCAGTAATTAAGACACACAGCTAATCAAGAAGCAGCACAGGCTGTGACTCTCTGAGAAGAAATAGAGTACCAGTTTGACAGCTTCCATAGCAAGGGCTTTGTTCTGGAGTGAAAAGAGCACAAAAGCATAAAGTTGTGGGACTGTAACCGCATTTGGAAATTTATGGGGGTTGGGAGGATCACAGGCTTGTCTGCATGGAGAGGATGTTCCACTGGATAACTGCAACAGCCCACACCCACAAGGGCCCTCCTCCGCCCTGAAAGCATGACTTCACTTTCTCACCCTACCCTTAAAGAATCTGGCCTCTGTGACTTCCAGTAATTGTACAAATCACCCATGATGAAACAGCTGAGAGCACTGTTAGACAAAAGAGACAAGAATTAAACAAACAGAGAACTCATTAAAATGCTGCCTTTGGTTATTTTTTTTACTCCTAGCAATTCATGTTACCGATGAGTCTTTCCTCATTGCTTTTCATTGGAAGTAATACTTTAGAAGAATTCTAATAGGCATTGAGTGTTTTCTCCAGACTTACACTGTAACTACTAAATATATTTGCCCTTCCCCCACTCCCATCCAGCACTCCTCCCTGTCACCCTAGAGCTTCTGACTTAGCTGTGTTCACACCCAGCAGTCCCAGCAGAGCTTTCTGCTCACAATATGCGACATAAAACCGCAGGCAATGAACAATTCATGATGCTAAGTGCTTGTGATAAAGCCAGGCTGAGCTGACCTCTTCCATCCCGCACAGCTGCACATCAGCCTTATAAGCTTAAAGGACTGAGAGTAGCATGTGTGTGATGTGGAATAAACAAACTAATTAAATCCAAGGTCTTTCACTCAAGCTAGTACCTAATGGGGCCAATATGCTTAACTCTATGCAAAAGAGAAAAAAAAGCACTCCACTTTGCTAGGGCTATTGCATTCCTGCCTTCTATGATATTATATACCTGTTTTAGACTCAGTACACAGCTTTAAAAAAAATAAAGCCTCAAGGTTTTCCATTCTGCCCTGTAATACTTTTCAAATACACAGTATCAACTCCACAGCACGGAGCGACAAGACCACTCCCTAATTCTAAGTGGACATACTGATCCACTGAACTGACATGTGCCTCCTCCTTTCTCCTCCTAAAAACAATCAGTTGTGCCAGGGAAATCATTTTATTTTCCAAAACAAAAGGCAACATATTGCTCCTTATTGACCCTGTTAGACTACATATATTAGGGAGCAAAATGATGATGAAGGCATCTAAGTACAGACCTAAGAATGATACGTATTATCATTTTTATTTGTTTCAGAATTGAGTTGAGGTTTTGACTAAGTCAAGAGATCTGTGTTTCCTACAGTGATGAAAGATTCTGTTATTTATTCATCTTATCAGATTTTGATTAAAGTTAAGCAAGAGATAGCAGCACCACTGCCACTGTAGAGGCTCTCCCAGGTTTACCCATGGCAGAACTGCCGCAGAAAAGCGACTTGTTCCCTTCTTAGTTATAAGTCACCCTGAAAACAACTCCACCGATTCAGAGACTAGCTAGAGATGATAAAATATCATGGCAATCTTTCTAGCTATGGAGGACACAAGCTGAAGAACTCCCATATAAATCAAAAGCTCAGATACTATCAGTTTGTTTAGATCTCCATGCTTATCATAAATTCTATCTTTAACATACAAAAAAAAAAAGAAAACGATCAGGGTTATCAAATGCTTATTCAGCATTCATTTTCTGCCATGAAGAAATTGAAACCCAACCAAGGTAAAAACTGAATTTTATACTGCAAATCACTAAATATTTTATAAATAACACAAGTGAATAGGGACCAATTAGCTCTGCCTCCTTAAAAAAAAAGAAATATGTACCTTTACAATATGTAAATACTGTGAAGTACTCATGTTAGAGCTTATTTGGGATTTTGCAATAGAAAATTGTCTTATATTTATAAAAAAAAATTCTATGAGAATACTAAAAATAGCAGACATAGTTACAGCAGGAATATTCTTCACATTTTGATTCCTACATGACTCTTACAGGCCTTTGTCTTAACCCGGCAGCCTGAAAAACAGATTTAGGCAAAACAACCCTTCTTTCCTCAATCCATTTTAAGCAGACAACATCCCCCATCTCTCCTTAGCAGACACCGACTAGCCAAGGAAACAGGCATGCAATTAAGGCCCAGACATTTAACACTCACCATCTCCTGCTCCCACCGTCTCCTTTTGATGTTTACGGCACATCTGTAGGATGCAATACTAGGAAATGCCTTGTTTGACCTGCTGCATGATGCTGTGACATCAGTTCAGATGATGCAGCTCATTATGGGAAAGACTGCTGTTGCTATGGCAACTGGGATGTGCTAGGAATCCTTGCTGCATTTCTAGTGGAGCATGAGACAATACGGAAGCCCAGTAAGAAACAGACAATATGCAAAATTTAGACCAGAGGAAGAGGGTTTCTCATTGGACTAAAATCTGTAACTTTAAAAGGGATTTCCCTGAAAATACTTAGAGAAAATGAAAATTATCCCCCCACTTTACATTTGTAAAAAAAGTGCAAGGAAAATACAGATCTAGTATTAAGCAAATAAAAATTAAAATGAATATTGCTTAGAGAATTTAATTTCTTTATCTTCTGGATAGCATACTTATATCTTTGCCAAAGTTATTAAAAGGACTTTTTGCTCATCTGTCAAAGACCAAAAGAACAAAGTAGGGAGAGAATAAAACTTTTTAATGGAACATAAATTGCTAACCAAATGATTCTAATTCTAAAGTAAATAGGCTATAATTCTCAAAACATTGCCAAATACTTGGCTAAATAAATTTGCCTTGATCATTTCCTCTGGTGGCCACTAACACAGAACCTGCTCATGTAGAGTAACTCAGCTCTCAGCTAAACTTCAAGCAGCAATGAAATGAGGTTTGGATTCTAAGGGCACACCACGCCTCTCTCAACCTCTAGAAAGCCTTGCCTTGACCTGCAGAGAACACTACCTACTTGTGGCCTAAAGGCAAGCCTGTTCTGTGACAAATCTAGCAGTAGAAAGAAATGGCAGCCATGCTAGAAACGTTTTAAACCATTGGCCTTTCAAATATTTGGGGTCTGCTTTCTTCTCTTGGGAGAAATAAAACTGCCTACCGCACAGGAGATTACTCATGCCCCTCCCCCACAGGAGCTGGAGCTGTGAAAGCTACATTTAAGCAAGACACAGTGCAGTATTTCTCTAGTTGTTAAGGAAAAAAAAAAAAAAGCAAGTCTAAATCACTTCTTTCCAATCCTGAGCAGAAACAAACATCACGTGATGACAAGTGGGGAAAGGAGACACAGACAGAGAAATCCATCTCTTATATATTTAATACTTGCAGGCCACTGATAGAGAGACAGAGTCAAGCTAACCTGTATTCACTCTATCTTCAGAACTCTGAGGAAAAACATTTTAAAAGTATAGAATATAAAGTGACAATTATGTTGTCACCAGAATTATAAACAGCACTATTAATCAAGAGCATGAGGGTGGGGATGAGTGACAGAATAAATTCAGGCAGTGATTTTGTAAATAGGAATTGATAAAATGCTTGAAAGGTGTCAAGATCCTAGCAGGGTGCACCATCAGCCTTGCACGAAGCACCCCTTCCCTGGATGGGAAGCCCTGATTGTTAGGAGTCCAACAGCAAAAGGTGAAGTTACCTTTCCAGTTACCTACGCTGTCAGCAGCAGGGTAAGTCTGACTTCCTCCTTTTATCTCAGACTACATGACACACGCACCAGGGAAGGTAACAAGCAAATTCCAGTGCAAAGAACACTAACCTGGGATTCAGCAAACCCAAGTTCATGTTATTGTGACTTTGGGCCAATAATTACCCCTTCTGGATCTCAAGTATTCCTTTAGAAAAAAATGGGTTTAGCTAATAACCATGACTTTTAGGGGTTCTGTTAATAATGGAACCCTTTCTTTTAATAATACAGTTAAAAGCTAGACTTCTTTGATTGAATAGGGATAAGAACACTGCTAGGCCTTTCTTCCCACCTCTCCCCCAACTTTGTGTCAAAAACTGACCCCTGCAGATATCTCTGAAGAACCCCTCACAGAAAGGTTGGAGAAGATAAATAAGTCATAGATCTGGAGAAAAATTAGACTTTCCAGAGCTGAAATCCCATTTCTATAAAGAGGAGGGGGCGGGGTGGGATCAGGTGTTCCACACTTGAATATAGCTTCTCAGGAGGAGAACAAAATCATATTAGTCTCCTTTGCCAGCATCAGGTCATTTGTTTGGTGGAAAAGAATGAATGGTTCATCAATTCTAAGGCCAGGCCTGGTTAATAACCTGAACGAGGTGAATAACTAGCCTACAAATTGGCCCAGATTGGCTGAAAAAGGTGATCTTTTTCAGCAGAAGCAAGTCATTAAGTGTCTCCTTGCTTTGTGAATACACCAGTGATAGTTTACTTTGGAATTCCCAATGGCTTTTCCCTGTGCTACTGCAGCTCTAATTCTTGGGATTGTTTTGAGAATTGCATGTTATAACATATTCAGGAGTATTTTGGAAACCAGAACCTTGTTAATGGTATCATTAATGGCACACTCGTCCTATTAGTGGAAATTCTTCAGCTCTCAGATTCCAGACTTTGGGATAAAATCACCAGCAAAGTCTACACACCTATCACCAAAGACCTACTGCCCCATATTCACTTCAGATAAGGGCAGGAAAAAGTAAAAGGCAAGGGTCCTCCCAGGGGACAGGTCTAGGGCCACACAGAACAAACAAATGAGTTTGTCCTGGAGAACAAAATCAGGACCAGATCAGTAAACTGAAGCAAGAAGCTTCATACATAAGCAACTAGAAGGATTTCAGAATTGCTGCGAGAAAGCCTTAAAAATCATGAAAAAGAATATAAACAGTTGACCACATGACTCTAATTCTAAAATAAATGGGCTTGAAAATATGGCAAACCTCATGAGAAAACATGTGTTTTGCATTTTGCCCCTGGCTCTATGCCATCAAGAAATCCTGGACTTTCCACTGAATCTAGAGAATAAAAGGCATGATAGGTAGCTCTCTTGGAACATATGCTCTTTGTAGAGAGAAAGGGAATAAAGAGACATTTGGGGGTCAGCAAGACAACTTGTGGTAGTTACCTAAATAGCTCCCGTACCCATATTCTCCTTGTGTCCTAGGCATACCCCAAAGACCATTACCTCTGTGTGGGCCTTGGAAGGAGTTGTCACTAACAGAATGGAAGTGGAAGTGGAAACCATCACATCTAAAGGTGGTTAAGAGTAAATTTACCTTCTTATTTCCTTGCCCTGCTTGCTGGATGCAAAGAATCCAGTGGAACTCTGAAGTTCTGAAAAATAATGGACCCATGCTGTGGATAGAGTCTGAGTCCCTGAATGACTATATGGGGCTAAGCCGTGCTCTTCCAGCTATCTATTGATCCACATTGACTGCAATGAGTGAGAAATTAACTTTTACTATAGTAAGCCACTGAGATTTTGGAGTAGTTTATTACAGATAAATGTTCAGTCACAGATAAACTTATTATAATTTAATAAGAAAATAAATTTTATAAAACAAATTATATATATTATTTATTATTATAAGCTGGAAACCTAAAAACAAATGCCTTTATTGCAGATCTTCTCAAACCCTATAATCTTACTCATATGCATTAAAACTCTCCTATAGGGAGACATCTAGTACTAGTGGTATTTCCTATTTAACCATAGAATCTTTTTTAATGGACTAATGTTCCACTGGCTGTCCATTCACAGTACAAGAAACATGATTGTGAACACAATGGACTACAAATTTCTTTAATCACCACTTCATCCCAGGTGCTACAGAAAAGGAAGGAAGGAAGGAAGGAAAGAAAGAAAGAAGAAAGGAAAGAAGGAAGAAAGGAAAGAAGGAAGAAAGGAAGGAAGGAAAAAAGGAAAAGGAAGGAAGGAAGGAAGGAAGGAAGGAAGGAAGGTTACTTCTCTTATCTCCAGTACAATTCAGTCTATTGCCAGTCTTTCTCTGCCCTCCTGAACTAACAAGACAGAAATTTAGAGGTATCATTATAGACAGTAACACTTACATAAATACTTTCTCCTGTCATTTTCCCCATTTTATAAGCAGAAACTATAGTACAAATTCTTACAATTTCAGAGTTATGAGGAAGCTTTTTATGGGAAGGTCTAGAAATACTAGTTCCTTCCACCCACCTTCTATTGGTTAGAACTCAAGGAACTGGCCATACCTACTGCAATAGGGGCTTTGTGCCCAGGTAGAGAAGGAAAGAGGTACAATGCATAGTTATGTAGTCTCTGCAACATTACAAGATCAAAGATCTAACTCTTATTTCAGACTGTATTTTACTTATGTGTCTCCAGTACCTTCAGGGAGTCTTTTGAAGTTTGACTGAATGTTTAGATGCACATAACTTAAGAGTTTAGAACTAAAATGACACCCAAAAGTGTTACTGTGTTTGAAAGTGACTGGACCACTGGTGGTGCTGTGTTCATCCATGGATGAGTAAATTCAGTGACAGAATGTGCTCTTAGGAGGTGGGGCCTGGTTGATTGGGAACTGGCTTGCAAGAGGGGTTCAGAAAAGTTTGCAGATGCCTGCTAGAAAAACCCTAGAATGCAGTAAGCTGATCTTGATTGGTGATACTGGTTAGAGCTCAGAAGTTACTAATAGAAGTTACTAATAGAAATAAATCAGTAGTAATTGATAGAAATACAGACAGTGAAGGCCAGGCTCAGGATGTTTCAGTTGAAAACAAGGTCTCTATTGTCACATGTGTTTGTCACACTCTATCATGTGTGTCATACTCTATTAGAAAATTTGCCTACATTTCACCTGTGTCCTGAGACTTTTCAGGACACTGAGTGCAATAATTAATCTAGTGGAAGAAATTTCAAGGCAGTTCACTGTTTATGTTGTGACATGGGTACTTCTTGCTGCTTTTAGTGAGGATTACAGTGAGAATTTGAAGCAAAAATCCCTCTAAAACATTTTCAGTCTTGTCCAAAAGAAGCACCTGCAAAGTTGGAGCAATGGAGAACATGTTTGCTGAAAAGATGTACATTAAAGAGAACCCAAGCACACTTTACATCAGGGCAGTAGGAAAGATGCCTAGAATATCTCCATAATCAGCAAGAAACTATCCCTCACCAGCTTGAGGGTGCAAAACTGTAAAGCTTTCATTTGAAAAGAGATCTATTTTCCAGTGAACATGTTTAGCCCCTTTGTCAAATATTAGGTGGCTGAGTGTCTTTGTAGTAGTGTTTGCATCTTCTAATCTGTTCCATTGATCCTCAGGTCTATTTCTTTGCAAGTACCATGCAGATTTTATCACTGTAGCTTTGTAGTATAGTTTCAAATCAGGGATTGTGATGCCTCCTGTCTTGCCTTTGTTGCTCAGAATTGCCTTTGCTATTCTAGGTTTCTTCTGTTTTCAGATGAATTTTAGGAATATTTTTTCTAGATCTCTAGGGTATGTTGATGGTATTTTGATTGGGATTGCATTGAATCTGTATAACAATTTTGGGAGTATGGCCATTTTCTCAATGTTGGTTCTTCCTAACCAAGAGCAGGGGTATCCTTCCATTTTCTAATATACTCTTCAATCTCCTTTTTTAGGGTTGTATAATTTTCAGTGTATAGATCTTTTATGTTCTTGGTTAGGTGGATTCCTAAATATCTCATTTTTTTAGATGCTATTGTGAAAGGTGATATTTCCATAATTTCTTTCTCAGTGAGTTGTTTGTGTACAGGAATGCTACTGATTTTTGAGTGTTGACTTTGTATCCAGCTACACTGCTGAATTTGTTTATTATCTCTAGTAGTCTTTTAATGGAGTTTTTGTGGTCTTCTATGTAGAGGATCATGTTGGTGAGGATGCAGGGAAAAGGGATCACTCCTCCACTGTTGGCAGGAGTGTAGACTGGTACAACCACTGTGGAAATCCGTATGGATTTTTTGGATCAGTATCCAAAAAACTAGGATTGGAAATTCCATTTAATCCAGCTATTCCCCTCCTGGGTATTTTCCCAGAAAAATTGAAAATGTAAGGTCACAGAGATATATGTGCATCTATGTATGTAGCAGCACAATTTGTGATAGATAAGCCAAAATGCCCATCAACTGCAGAATGGATGAAAAAAATGTGGTATTTTTATACAATGGAATACTACTCAGCCATAAAAAATGATGATCTTGTGACCTTTGTAGGTAAATGGAGCCAACTTGAAAATATCCTCATTAGTGAAATACACAGGACTCACATGACTAAATATCACATTATCTCTCTAATGTAAAAAATAACAAAAACTGACCCAATACTGGGATCCAAAGAATATGATAGATACTGTGAAAGTGAAAGAGAAGGAAAGTACTCTAAAGAGTATAATGAAATGTATAGTGTGTAAGATAGTTGGAGGTTTCCAAAGATGGCAGACTGGTAAGTAGCAGGAGAGAGATCCTCTCTGAGAGAGACAGCTTAAATGCCAGAATTTAACACCCTGGAGAGACCCAAACAGAGAGAGATGGACTCTCTCAACCCAGGAAGAAACTAAAGTTAAAAAAACCACTCAAATAAGAGGTCCCAGGGCTACCATTAGTGAAGCTAAGATCAGCAAGCACGGCACCCTCCTCAAGGCACCTGAATTCCTGCCCAAAAGTGACCTGACCAACCGAACTGCACCAATGCGACTGGCTTGAGCAGCCAGAGCGTGGAGCTGAACATCCCTGTGTGCAGCTCGCCCAGACCCAGCCCTGCACACGACCCACTCAGAGGCACCGTGAATTTGCACGATAGCTGTGCTGAAGTTGGAGGTTGGGAGCCCAGCAGTTCTCAGGGACCAGCATCAACACTTGGTGAGTGATGGGAATAAGACCCTCCCACGGGAAAGGGGAAACCAACTGCAAGACATGTTGGATTTGGGCAGGACAGCCTTAACTCCATAAGGAAGTGGCTTCAGTTGGTTGCTCCCCTCACCGAGAAGATTGGTGGAATCTGCCTGGATTAGGCCGCGCCCTTGGCTGGGACCCAGTGGGTTGCTACAAACTAATTCCAGGAGCACAGCCGCACACTGATGCAGTGAAGGCCTGCAAAGGTGACTGGCCCGGAGGGGAGGAGCCAGTGCACACTGCCTTTGCTTGAACTTCACTCTCTGATAGCAGCCGGCAGAGGGCAGAAGCCCCTAGGCTGTGTGTTCCAGAGGAGCCTTAACCAACAAGAAAAGGGGCTGGGAATTACACTGTACACTTGTATGGAAGGAACCAAAAACATGATGAGAGGGAGAAATAAGCCCCCAACCCTGAGAACATTGATCCAGGAGAGGTAAATACAAAAGAGATTGAGGGCAGCAAACGTGCAACATCAAACACAGTGGTAGCAGACATAAAGAGATCTCTTCAGGACCTCGTAAGCAGGATCAAAACTGAAATATTAATTCAAATTAAACAAGAGATAAGTAGATTAATAAAAGAAAGCCTGGGCACCTCTCAAGAAGACACAGACAGAAGAATGGAGGAACACAAAAGGAGAGAAACATTTAATGAAGAAAACAAGAAAAACCTAGAATTCATGAAGCAGATTCAAAGAGATTATCAGGAAACTAAAGACTCCATAGAAAGCTAGCAAAACTGCTTGAAAGAAACCAAAGATAGACTATCAAAAATTGAACACAGGCTTGCAATTTGTGATCATGAAAGGGAAGATCTCTTAAAAATAACAAGGGAGCAGGCAGTAACAATTGGAAGGCTAGAGAATGACAAGAGGATAACTTAAGAATAAAGCATGTGACTGAAGAAGCAGGAGTCAAAACAGAGGAATTGCAAAGGCTATTCACAGGAATCATTAAGGAAAATTTCCCAAGCATAGAAAAAGGAAATGATATGCAGATGTATAAAGCATACAGAACTCCAGCCACCTTCAACCAAAACAGAGCTACACCTGCACACATAATAATCAAGATCCCAGAAATTCAATATAAGAACAGAATATTAAAAGCCATCAGAGAAAAAAAAAACAGATCACCTATAAAGGAAAACCCATCAAAATCATGGCAGACTTCTTGACACAGACCATCAGGTCAAAAAGAGCTTGGAGTGAAGTAATTCAAGCCCTGAAGGAGAACAACCTCCAGCCCAGATTGATGTATCCTGCAAAACTCTCCCTAGAAATTAATGGAGAAACAAGATGCTTCCATGAAAAAGAGGAACTAGGAGAATTTGTGACCACCAATCCAACCCCACAAAAAATACTGAAGGACATTTTAGAGAGAAAGAGAACAAGAATACAAGCATTTCAGGAACAATGGCAGAGAGGCCTCAGTGAACGGGGAAGACAGTGGAGTGGAACAGAAAAATAGACAACCAATGGCAGAAAAACAGAATAGCAGAAATAAGGCAGAGAGGATTGGCTGTAATCT